>JASDQU010241137.1:64860-87079 GCA_032191745.1 Picea mariana | reverse complement strand
TCAGTTCACTTCAGCAATCATAGATAGAATAATTTCTTTACTACAACACTAATGCTTTTGGAATTGAGCATATACAGTGCGTGGCTATCTTTGAAACAAAAGACTTCCCTGGGTTGATAATTTATGTTTCACTTAGTTGTTTAAAATTAATTAAGCAATTATAGTGACCAACACCTGGTACCGTGATATTGTTACATACCTCCTTACTCTTCAATTCTCAAATGACATGACTCCTTCTAAATAAAGAACTTTAAAGATACATGCAATTAAGTATTACATTGTTGATGGCAATATATACTAGAAGGAACTCTGAGGTTTCTTTCTATACTTGCTAACAGAATATGAAACAAAATGTGTCATTGATGAATTTCATGAAGGAGTATGCGAAGGACATCATGCCTAGAGAGAAAAAACTTACAAGATTTTAAGGGCATGATATTTTTGGCCAAATTTATTTACTGATGTAAATGCAAGGGTCATAGCTTGAAATTCATGCCAATTGTTCGTTGGTAAGCAAAATCTCCCTCCCTTACCTTTAATTCCAATAAAAGATGAAGCTCCTTTCCAGCAATGGGGCCTAAACTTCATTGGAGAAATTCATACTCAATCAAGTTCTCAACATAGATGGATTCTAACTACTACCAATTACTTTACGAAATGGGTTGAAGCCATTCCAACTCAGAATGCTACAGATTCAGTACTAATAAACTTTGTGGAAGAAAACATCCTAGCAAGATTTGGTTTTCCTAGAAAAATAGTCATTGATAATGCTCATGATTTTAAATCTATGGAAATGATCAATTTATGTTAGAAATACAATATTATTTTAGGTCATTCTACAAATTATTACCCTAAGGGGAACGGGTTGGCTGAATCATCTAACAAGAGTTTTATGACTATAATTAAGAAAGTTTTGATAGAAAATAAAAAAGCTTGGCATGTTCACTTAAAGTATGCCTTATGGAAAAACTGAATTGGCACGAATAAATCTATAGGTATGTCTCCTTTCCAATTAGTTTATGGTACTAACGTTATCCTTCCTATTAATCTTGCTCTTCCTATGATGAAACTCTGGCAGGAAGAAAACGAAGAGCCAAACGATGTTACCAGGAGAATCAATCAAATCGTCAAAGTTCAGCAGAACAAAGTAGAAGTGGATGATAGGCTTCAAAAGTACTAGGATAATATGAAAGACTTTTTCGAAAAAAAAAACAAAGACTGAGAGTTTCTTCCTAGCGATTTAGTTTTAAAATGGGAAGCTATAAAGGAAGACGTAGGGAAACATGGAAAATTCGATCACCTCTGGTTTGGACCATTCAAAATTGCAGTTGCTAAGAAAAAAAACTCATTCTCACTGGAAAATCTTGATGGAGAAATTCTTGACGCTCCCATCAATGGGTGTTATTTAAAACATTTCACGCAGTAGTTACATTTTAGATTTCCATTGTATATATCGGATTGGATTGACATTGGCATTTTAATTTTCAATTATTCTTTCCTTTTGTAAATTATCAGAGTCATTTGATCATATGTTGTAAACATTTTCAATAAATTTATGATTGTTTGATATCATTTAAAAGAAATATAAAAACATTTGCATCACATATCATATCTATTCTATAGGATTTTCTGACATTTTTCATTTTATTCCTCTTGCAGAATAGATCCTGTTGAATAGGAGATGAGACTGAATAAAAAATCGTCACTCGTTTTTCTAACATTTGATTTCTCTAAAAATAGGCGATAAATGAATAATCTACCTTGCTGAAAATTCAAAATTAAAATAAGGTATGAGTTCCTACTCTTCTTATAGTTCAAATAAAATTTTAAGAAAATTGTTTTTGAAATGAATGTGAAGGAAGTTTTTCTCATGATAATATTGTCACCTGACCTAAAAATCAGAGAGGTATAGAATTACAACCTAAAGTGTCATGTTAATAAATTCTAAAGACATCTCTGAAATAAAGATAAAAATGATAGTAAATAAACTCGAAAGAAGTCTGAACTAAAGACACAAACTCGTGTGGGATTAGGATATTTTGTTTCAGATCCTCTGAATCTTTGATTTGGTTACTTTTTACCTATCCCCATATTTTTATTCATTACATATTGTGTTTTTACTTTCTCCCCCTTTTTAGTCTTCATAGAAAGAAAGAATCTTACCTTGACTCTAAAAACTTAAAAACATATTTTCAAAACAAGATTAGGAAAAAATATTTATGTTCCTTTGATTTTAATTGAAAAAGTATGTTTAGGATAATCCTGATAATTTTAGCTCTTCTATCGAACTTTGAACTAACTAATTTGCTCAAGGTTGGTCCCTGAAAGATCAAGATCCCCATAATTTATTTTTCCTATAGGCGAAGGTGTATTCCAAATTGGAAGAAAGTTAGTTTTAGAGTATTCTTAAAATTGTTGACAAACCTTCTTTTCAAAAATTTTAAACAGATATCATCCCTTGTATGTTACATACAGATTGTTTTCCCCCACTTATAAATATTAAAATATAAGACAGATGGTGAAAGGAAATTCATAATTTAATTTCCCCCATCTTTTCCAAAATAAATGATTAAAGTAAATTCAAATATTAATTGTCGTCATCTCAGTGAAATGAAAAAGTGTCAATTGAAGTGGTGAAAGGAAATTCAATGGGAGAAGTAGATAACTTCACCGGGGTACTGAACAAGCTCATTGGAAGTGAAGTGATATCTATGACATCTATATGGCTTCCATACATATCCATATATCATACTTTGTTATCTAGTTCTCTTTTCGTTGATATTTACATCATGGACCAACTAAGGATTCCCTAGATAAATTGTTACATTTGCTTAACCTTGAAGAAAACAAAGTCGGTCAAAGACATTTTTGTTAAAGTTATTTTGATTATCTTAAACAATTCTAAAATCAATTTTAGGAAAAGGAAATTTTAAATAGCCTAACTTGAGTTCAATCATTAAGTATGTTTTGAAGGTTTTTTTAGATTTGGTTAAGTTCTTTTTTCTATGTATGATTAATTCTTAAATAAAACCGAAACTTGTTTTTCAAAAAGAAATAATGATTCCATTTACCCAATAAAGGCACTTGGTCTACTATTATTTCACGCCTCACAAGGAGCCACAATCCCTATATGGAGCCTATGTTAGAACACACATTATTTTGAGCTTTTGAGATTTATATATTTTACCTCTTAGAAATAAAATTTTACCCAAAAAAGAAAAAAACCTAGAAAGCGGCCTTTTAAAAATTAAAATAAATCGATTGGTTGTTATTTATAAATAATGCTCTTATGGTATCTATCGTCAATTAGTTACTCTAATTTTATCGAATGCTCCTAATTATCTATGAATTTTTGAAGCCTCCTGAGTTTTAAAAGAAATCCTTTAACGGTCTCTTCGCGCTTTGGGTATTCTAGCAAACCTAAACAACGAAAACCTTGAAACTCTGAAGTCCCGAAGATAGCCACTTGTGAATTTTCCTAAAGGACTTATGGAGACGAGTCATAGGACACGTGTGCTTTAAAAATCTTTTCCCGGGTTGACAAATGGCACTTACTTTTGACATTTACATCGGATGATTTGCGTGTTTTCAAGTGACACATGGCACCTCTCTTTCCTTGACACATCATCATAATGATGTCATCTCCACCACATCACTCCGAGATATTTCTCTTCAACAGTTTTTTATTTCACAATCCCCGGAGTATCAAAGAATTGAAGTAAAGTAATTACAAAAGAAAAAGGGGGTTTCAAAGAGTTAATAAAGCAATTAACAACTTTAATTAGTCATTATTAAGTGTTAATTAATCACTTCGCAGTTTCAGACTTTGAAAATTTTCACTTGTGCTATATTCAAAAATTTTGAATTCCGAACTCCCAAAATAATTAAAGTTGATACAACATTTTTAAAACATGATTAATTAAGACATAAAAGTGATTAGTTAGAGATTAAATCCTCCATGAATTTGGACTTCGGGAGATGTCCACCCTATCACATTCAAAACTTTCGAACGTGAACCATCGAAGTATTAATGACAGTTATGATTGATTAAGGTTAATGATTTCAAATAAATATTGCAGATCACCAGGTAATGAATTCCATTAAGTTTAATAAATTCTTCATGAGTAGAGCTATATGAAGATCGATAGACTTTTTGAATAAAGAACTTCGAATTTCAAAATCGTTTTTACCATTTGCGATTAACAGTTTTTTATTCAGTGTAGAGCTTACAGACTTCTCTTGTCACAGGTAGGCTAATTCTATTTCCTTTAGGATTATGGCGCCACGAAAATCTGCAAATAATCTTGATGCATTGGGTGATGATTCAAATCCAAACGCATATGCTCTATCTGACACAACTCCACGAGTTGCGGATGCCATTAAAACTTGGAAGCAGGTTTTTGATGTCTTAGAGAATTATATCATTAACTACCTAGATGACTCTGTCAAAGAAGATGATGAGTCCTTTACAACTAAGCTTATATTGGTAGCACATTCAGAACTACATAAGATTGTTCCATGACCTAGAATCATACCCTACAATGATATGATAAATTTGGCTTTGGAACATGTCAACATCCAAACCAGGAGCATCATCAACCAACAATAGGTCGTTGTCGACTCTTTCTGACCAGAGAACCTACAAGTAATGTACAAGATTTCCCCTACCCCTAAGTACACTTATAATTCCACATTTCTTCTAGATTTTGAGAGAAAGGAATGCACTCAATATGGTAGAAATGGTCATGATATAGTCAAGACCTAGTGGGGACAACCGAAAAAATTCAGAGCCAACGCTCATGGTATGTACACCATGACTTCTTTAGATGCACATATATTGTATATAACCATGATGATCTATCGCCTGTTTCGGAAGAAGAACCCTACACATTTCTCATTTGAGTGGGTAGCCATCATGAATGAGGTAGCTGAGGGTTATACCTTCAATTGGGCTAAAATGTTATCTAATAATTTGGCCAAGAAAATCACTGAGTATAAATCAGAAAAATCAAGAGGACAACCTACCCCTTTTTACACGTCAACATATGTTATGGATGCCATTTTTTTCATGACCCCCTTTCCCCTGATGAATTGGAGTTGTACTGCGGTCATTTCTGAGCCAATTCATTTCTACCAATCCAAATTATGGGAGGAAAATTCTAAAGATTTATTTTACGAAATCTGTCACAATGTTGTGGTACATGTTCACATAGATATCTATGGTTACCCGCCACCCCAGATTTCAGAAAGGATTATGGGTAACTTAGGCACTCTTGCAGACTAGTTCATTGAGGATAATTTCTCCTATATCAAAGTATTTGTTTGTTTTGTTCCTCCTCATGCCCTTACACATTTTTTACTTGACAGGTTTGTGTGCAGAGAAGTGGCATACCAGATAGTAGCAGGAGGTATCAACAAGGAGTTGAAAGAAGCTCATAAAATGGTTTTTCCAACTTTTTCGATTCAATTTGGAATGTTCACATTATTATATTTCGGTCACTCTAAAGTCGAGGACGCAACCCTAGAAGATGTCAAATTAGTTGACATCGAATTCAAGAAGCATGATCCACATAATATAGTGGAAAATAATTTGGCTCAGTTTAACATGAAGCGATGCATCCATGAGAATTATCCTTATGACAAAATGTTTAGGGGAGTTAGATATTATGATTAATTCCAAATCAGATTCTAGACTCTTCCTCCTAACAAAAAAGTTGGTTTCCTCAGCTTTCAAAAACACAGATGAAACAATTTTAAAAAAGATATTGCAAGGAGAGTCAAAACTCACACTTCCTTCACGGGAAGCTAGAACTACAATATCTGTGCCAAGTTGTTCCATGAAGCACAAAGTTGAGGAAGTCCCCAAGTTTCTTTGGTCTTACCCTTCTCTCTCATTCTAAACAAGTAAAAGGAGAAATGGCCCTAAAATCCTGGGAAACAAATTTAGAAGAAGGAAAGAAACTTGCCAGAGATGTAAAAGAGGCTTGTCTAGAATCATTATCTTCAATAAATAAAAATTTGATTGAGTTCAAAGGAAATAATATCTCATAGGGCTTGGGGCAGATCGAAATAGAAATGATCCAGAAAAAATCCAGAAAGAACAAGGAAAATACTCAGGAATCCATCCAAGAGATGAGCCAGATTGATTTACTTAAAATAAATTAATGGTTGGTTAATCCAAGTTAATAATATCATATCAAAATCCAAGAAGTGAATAAAATCCAAGAGAAGCTTCCCCAAATATAGAAGAAGATTTTTTCCTTTGAGTTAAATGAAAGGATTGAGCCCTCAAGATTCTTGGTAGCATTGATGGACAGGTGCACCCAATGCATTGAATAGGTAAAAGTGAGTGTAGCTGGGAGTAAATGAAATATCATGCATAATGTCAAATTTCTCCACCCACTCTGCCTTTCACCCCCCAACTGTCACTTAGCCCATCTATCCCTACCACCCACATTCTTGCATCCACTCATCCCACCTCCTCATTGGACACTTGTTCCCCCATCATCCTTTTCATGAATAATTACTCTTCCCTATAACCGTTAGCCATCCCATAACGAGCCAACATTGAGATACTCATCTAATTACCCCCCCCCCCTACCTTCAACTACAATTCTCTATCCCAGTGAACTCATCCGAAGGGATAGATGGAAACGAGATCAAGTGGAAAATACAGTAAGACAAATTATTGTGGTGCCATTAATGGACATGTGTACCCATATTAAAGATCAAGGGAAAATGAGCACATCTACAAGCAGACGAAGAGACAGAGGAAGCATCAACAAAACTCAACAATATTTGCATGATGTTATTTTATTCGGATGTATTCTATTTTTAGTCATATATTATGGGAATTCCAACAGTTTTTAGTTGTGACAAATTTTGTATAAATAGATATATTTTAGATCTATTCAGGGTTGATTCTTGCCGAATGTAATAGAGAAAATGTTTTGAGAATTAATACAAGTGCAGATAGAGATTATAATTTTCGTTCAATTTGAGTTGTGTTTCCTCTATGTTTCCATTTCTCTGAATTTCTTTCCGTAATTATTGAAGGGTGAATGATTGAAATTTAGTACTACATATACTGTGATCATAATATATCAACTATTAATATAGTAACAAATTTTCCTCTCTTATTACTGTGAGTAAAACAAGACTTGTGATCTGTGTGAATTACTGCATTTTTATCTCTTGTTTAAGGGTGCATCTTCTATTGTTCTTCTACTGTAAACAAGGTGAGACTTATCTGTAATTGATACCTGACTTTGTTTTAACATTTTTGTAAATATTTATACATCATTTGACATTATAATTACGACTCAGATAATGAGATATAACCTTTGTACCATCTTATCATTAATTTCATTAAAATATTATTTCTCAGAAAAATGAAGGTAGAAAATAACACTCAGAAAAACACCTCTTTTAAAACCTTTGATGCCTGACATTATTATTTGAGCCCTATAATCAATCTCAAGAACAACATGTCCTATCCCAACAGATGGCCCATATGAAATCCGACGCTCCGGCCTTGGGGAGTTCTCGTGCCTTCACACTCCAATTCCTCTGGAGTGACTTTTCTCCGGAGTAAATCTCCACTCTCCACATGTCCCCTTGCAAATCAACGTTCCACTCTCTCCTTCGAGATCAATGGAACACATCAACTTCAGGCTCCGACACTTTAGAGAATTCCGAAAGACCACCACGTGAATCCTCCAGATTGACAAACCTCCCAAGTACGCGATCTATTGACACCTATCCAATTATGATGGACTGCTTGGATGGACTCTGATGCTCTGGCCTTCAGGAGTTCTGCCTCCACCAACTCCACCTTCTCCTAGAGTGTCTTTCCTTCGGACTGGCATATCTTCTTTCACACGTCCTCCTCCATGGATGCCTACGATGACTTTGCAACTTCATGACTTCAACAGAAATCGCTCCTTAACACTTCCAAACCTCTGAAGTGTCGGAGTGCAGGATATGGAGACACCTGTAAACGTAGGATCAATGGGCTAGATCTGTTCTAGATCTCGATGACTTCAAGAGTTCTTCACCCAGCTCTACACTCACTCCTCCGAAGTGCCTACCTTCTAGACTACATGATATGATTCCATGTGCCTCCTGGTGATCCACGGTTAGGATCTACTCTGCTACTTCAAGNGGCCTTCAGAAGTTCTTCCTCCACCAACTCCACCTTCTCCTAGAGTGTCTTTCCTTCGGACTGGCATATCTTCTTCCACACGTCCTCCTCCATGGATGCCTACGATGACTTTGCAACTTCATGACTTCAACAGAAATCGCTCCTTAACACTTCCAAACCTCTAAAGTGTCGGAGTGCAGGATATGGAGACACCTGTAAACGTAGGATCAATGGGCTAGATCTGTTCTAGATCTCGATGACTTCAAGAGTTCTTCACCCAGCTCTACACTCACTCCTCCGAAGTGCCTACCTTCTAGACTACACGATATGATTCCATGTGCCTCCTGGTGATCCACGGTTAGGATCTACTCTGCTACTTCAAGCTTCGAATATTTTTGAAGCTCGACACTTCAAATCCTTCGGAGTTCCTTTCCTCTAAAGTTAACCTCTTGCTTCCACATGCCTCCTAAAAATCGACAGTCAGGATCTACTCTGCTCTTCGGAGCTTTGGGAGTTTTGTACACTCCTCAATTGAAAACTCTTGAAGTGACTTTTCTTTAGAGTTCCAGATCCACTGACACATGTCCCTTCCAACACCAATGGCTAGGATGATCTTCAGGCTTTGGAGCTCATATATGTTTCTCACTAATCACCTAGATTCTCTTGGAGTGCCTCTACTCCAGACTTTTAGATCTTCTGCCACCTGTCTCCCTAGATGATGGACGATCCCGATCCTCTTCAGGACTTAGGGACTTTGGCTAGTCCGCTCTACTGTGCACTTAAAGAGATTAAAGTCCATTCACTTTACCTATATCCAACAATTTTTGGTACATCGCTCTCAGATCCGGCGGATAGGATCTATTCTCCTCCTCGTCGCACTCCTCCTGGTGTCTGGACGTAGGATTCGACAGTCCAAATAAATTTATCTACAATTGATCTAATGACAGTTGTTGCTCCTCCTCATGAGATGTTGCTTTCTCCTATATTGGAAGAATTTGTAAGTATTCAAAGGTTGTGGCCTTTGAACCCCATCATTTTGATGCAAATCCTCGAACCTCAGGTCGAGATCCACACAGGATCGATCTTCTTCAAATCCGTAGAACTAAAATATTTCTTTCGGGCCCTCACTGGAACCCCACGAATTCGATCCACAATTCCTTCATGAAAACTCCACCGGCACAAGCAATGCACCAGGTGTGAGTCTTCACCTATACACAGCCACCAGATATGACCGTGACCTTTTTCGAAAAGGGATTTCAGGTTTCGTGACTTTGGGAATCCTGAAGTCGCGAGTCTCTTGAATCCTCAATCCCTGAAACCCAAAATCATTGAAATGCCAAATTTTTGGTTCTATGTGACTGCGTCCTCCATGACCACATCCCTATTCCAAAGGTACGTCATGTTTCGTGACTTCAGGGTTTTCAATACCAAGAGCCCCAAATCCTTGTCCTCAGAGTTGCTGAAATGCCAAACTCTGAAATGCCAAAATGTTGAACCCCGAAAGGGCTATCAAGTGACAAACTCCCCACTTGGGTCTTGTACATGTGATCCTGTCCTGTGACCAGTGCTATTTTTCTAAATGCTTTTGAGTTTTCGCGTTTCGGGATTTCATGATTCCGGAGGCAATAGTTCTTGACCCTTCAAACTCCCGGGTCCTAGAACGTCGAAATACTGAACCCCGAAATGCCAAAATTCCACTCCAAAGGGAGATCAATGGCTGTGAGCCTCCCCCAATCCAATGACTTATCTTCTTTTGGGATTCCATGGGTCAATAGTTTTGACTCTTATCCTTTGTATCTCTCGGTAGTTGAAATGCCGAAATACCAAATTTTTGGTCTATGTCCCTCTTGAACTAATGGCTGCAATCCAACTGGATCAACGACCCACATCCTTTCAGGAATTTCCCCGAAGCCTTGACGATGGATGGTCTTGATCTTTTCGGGATTTCATCAAATCCTTCCCTTTCCATATACGAGGGTTAAACCTCATGGACCTTCTCCTGGATCCGATGGCTATCAGCTCCCTACGCTAGATCTGACGACTTAGATCTGTTCTCCTGCTACCTAAACACGAAACTCAACGGTCCATATATTTTCCCCAGTACCCGAATCAACGACAGTTGTGCTCTCTCCTGAGCTTGCGCTTCTTCCTTCCCCTTGGAAGATTTCGAAGGATTCAAAGGTCTCGACCTTTTCTTCCTCTATGAGCTCAATCTGCCTTTGATGAAATCACCTGCATTCTAGGAATGCTATCCCTTCTAAGCTTTGTCGAACCTGAAACCTCAAAGGGTTTCTTGACCTCTACACTCCTTGCAGGTTCCTTTCACACAACTTTGATATCCTTTCTGAACTTGGTCAACTCAGAAACCTTGAAAGGTTTCTCAATCTTATGCTCCTCTTACTATTGCTCTGTGTGCAAAGGAACTGTTCCTTCTGAGCTTCTGAACTTGAGAAAAGTTTGCTCTGTGCACACTCCCTGTGCTTGACGAGCCTTCAAGCGATTGTCTATCAACACTTCACTCGAGTGTTGGCCTAGTGCACTCCTTGCACAGGTCTTTGTCCTCCTTGAGCTTCAACTGCTCGGACATCAATGGTCTCTACCCCTTTCTCTCCTTGAAGGGATGTAGATGCCCTCTGACAACTTATGCTCAAGCACTCCTTGCTGAGCCTGTAGGGTGTTCAGTAACCCTATGATTGTCTTCCCTTGACACTTCTCCTTCCTTTGAACTCAAACAAGAGTTCCTCTGTGCACTCTTGCACCAACTCGATGCCCTCCTGATAGAGTTCTCCAGAATCCTCAGTGATTCTATCTTCTATGTGCCTTCCTCTGCATAGTCTTCACCTCCAAGGTGTTTAGCAACCTTGAGGCTTCCTCTTGAGTCAATGACTTCCATTGGTGCACCTCCTAGCATGTCTTTTTTTGAAATTCCACAAAATTTCAGAAGTGCACTCCTTGCACCGGTTTACAGAGACTGCAGTACTCTATCATGCACTCTTGCATGAAACCACAAAGAACCCAAACCTGAAATCAAAGAACTCACAGATAGGAAATCTATCTATCACTGCAAATGCATACCTAACATACATCTATAGTATATCATCAACACATAAATACATTCATTCATGAACTCATAAACACATGAACAACAACATGTAGGAAAAACTTCTCTGCTTGTATTAATCAAGAATGCCTGATTACAATGTGTTCGAGCTCAGAATGCAATAGGGTCTCGACTCTTCTCTTCTCCCTATCTATGTTCTATCTACCTCTCTACCGACTAATTCCTATAGATACAAAGGATAACTTTACAAAAGGGGGCTCCTCAAGCGCTTCCCTCCATCCTCACCAACTCTCATTAATTACAATGAATTACAATGAATGGGCCATCTAATCTGAATCAGATCTAGATCCCCATCAACACATCAGCCATTAAAGGAGACACTAACTACAACCTTCTCAAAGGCAAGGCTTGGCTCTACCAGCCTTACAAACATTTAATACATTTTCAAATTTGAAATTTGAAAGTGAGAGTGATGCACCTCTCCTCTCCTTCCATTGAATGCGCGCTTGATGTGTTGGATGGATAGCGTGTAGATGGGTTGAAGCGATGCTCTTGCATCATACTCCTCTGCTGTGAAAAAATAATGAGCTCCCTCTCATGAGCTTCCCAGCATGGCTGTTAAAATACTCCTGGATCCCAAACAGTTCTTTGGAGCTGTCCATCCGCTCCATCGCTTCATTGTTTTTGCCCTGCTACTGTGGTAGGTTATCCTCTGCTCAGCTTCCCTTTGTTGACCGCTTCTACTAATTTGATCATCAACTTTCTGATCATCTCAATTATCTCATCTAGTTTCTCCTAGGGATGGCTCTCCTTTTGCAGCCTGTTCCACTACACTTCTCCCTATAAATGGGTAGATCAACCCGATCCCCGAGACTATATTCTTCCTCTATGGCCTCAACTTGCCACCGTGCTACAAATTCATCTTTGCAGTCTTATCTTCTTGATTGATCTATTGTTCAGTCATCTGCTCTGACAGACTTGCTTCTACCATTTCTCCTTGTGCTGGCTGAATTCCAGCTCCCTCCAGCTGCTCCTCAAACTGGAATTCTCCTTCAGCTTCTATTGCATGCCTCGACACTACAGTTATCATCTGTTCAGCTCCCTGGCTGAAAATTCTGAGCGATTCCTTGGAATGCTCCTCTGCTATCATCTGCATGACTGTCTACTCATGGCAGTTATCTACTGGCTCTGGATGGTTCAACCAATCCTCCAACATCTCCAACTCCATCTCCCATGGACTGAGCATCTTATCTGCATGCTCTTCTTCTGCTACAACTTCCATTGTTGTAGTTATCCCCTGTTCAGCCTCTTGACTGAAAATTTCAAGCATATTTGCTGAATGCTCTTCTTCCTCAACTGGGTCAGGTTCTGATGTCTGTCCCATTTCTTCTTCTTCTTTGACAGTCTCTGTTGGCTGTCCTTCTACTACTATACCCACAACATCTTCCCTGGCCTCATCTTGGTTGCTTGGTAGGAATATCTGAATTCCTCCAATGATCAGAAGATTCCTCTGATCCTCCTTCTCTGTCATCTCCTCTTGCTAATATGAACTCACCTCTGAGTTAATCTGCTCTCCCTTTCCCACCTGGAAATATGGAGTTTCTCCTCTTCCTCTACCCACCTGGCAGTCTATGAGATCCTCCAACGATCTCATCTCATTGCCCACCTGGAAACTTGAAAATTCCTTGCTTCTCACCTGGTAGTCTCTGAGATCATCCAAAGATCCCATCTCATTGCCCTCCTGGAAATCTAAACTTTCTTCACTGCCTTCCTGGTAGTTCACGAGATCTTCCAGTGATCTTTTCTCCTCATCATCACTGAGATTTCTCCCAGCTTCTGGCTTACATATGTGAACCATTTCCTCTTCATCTCTAAGGCTTTCCACATACCTCAGCCATTCCTTCAATAGTCTTCGCTACCTTCTGGCCAACAATTTCTTGATTGGCCACTTTGCTTTCCTCCTCAGAGGCCATTCATACACCCAATGTGTCCTTGAATCTTGCTCTTATCTCAATGAGTTCTTTGTCAATCTCTTCTTTACTCATCTATTGGTGGTCTCCTCTTCCACCACACTCATGGTATTCAATAGCCATCTTCCTGTTCCTGTCTGCCCTCCTGAAAAACTTGTTGTTGTCACTTTGCAACTGTGAGTGCTTCCAGCCTTTCCTTACAATCCTCCTGACTGTTGCGGACCTTGCAACAACCTTCACCTTTTACCTATCTCCTACAGGCTCTTCTTCACCTCCTTCCTCTTTTTCCTGAAACATACGGGAAAACTCCCGCTCTAATACCACTTGATGGTATCAGACTGTATCCCCTCACAGTCCTCCTTTTTTCTGCGATCTACAAACAAGAAAAATATTAGCTCTGGTACCACTTGATGGTGTGTATCAGAGTATTTTTTTTACCTACTCTGCCTCCCTCTGCCTGCAGTCTATAGACAGAAAGTGTCTCTAATACCACTTGATGCAGACCCCTGACCCTAAGGCAAAGATCTGCATAGGATCGATCTTCTTTGAATCCAAAGAACTGAAATAGTTCTTTCGGGCCCTCACTGGAACCCCACGAATTCGATCCACAGGTCCTTCATGAAAACTCCACTGGCACAAGAAATGCACCAAGTGTGAGTCTTCACCTGTACATGACCACCAGATATGACCATGACCTTTTTCGAAAAGGGATTTCGGGTTTCATGACTTTGGGAATCCTGAAGTCGCGAGTCTCTTGACTCTTCAATCCCTGAAACCTGAAATGGCCGAAATGCCAAAATATTGGTTCTATGTGACTGCATCCTCCGTGACCACAACCCTATTCCAAAGGCACGTCTTGTTTCATGACTTCATGGTTTTCAATACCAAGAGCCTCAGATCCTTGTCCTCGAAGTTGCCGAAATGATGAACTTCAAAATGTCGAAATGTCGAACCCTGAAAGGGCTGGCAAGTGACAAACTCCCCGCTTGGGTATTGTCCACGTGATCCTGTCCTCTGACCAGTGCTATTTCTCCAAATGCTTTTAGGTTTTTGCATTTCAGGATTTCGTGATTACGGCTGCAACAGTTCTTGACCCTTTGAACTCCCGGGTCTTGGAATGCCGAAATATTGAACACTGAAATGCCGAAATTCCACTCCAAAGGGAGATCAATGACTATTATCCTCCCCTGATCTGATGACTTATCTTCTTTGAAGATTCCATGGGTCAAGAGTTCTGACTCTTACCCTTTGCATCTCCCGGTAGCCGAAATGCCGAAATACCAAATTTTTGGTTTATGTCCCTCTTGAACTAATGGATACGATCCAACTGGATCAACGACCCACATCCTTTTGGGAATTTCCCCGAATCCTTGACCACTTTCCACGTGTCCTCCCAACGATGGATGGTCCTGATCTTTTCAGGATTTCGTCAAATCCTTCCCTTTGCATATACGAGGGTTAAATGACGCAACCTGCCCTCGACGGCACAGCCGCACTCACCAGGACCTTCACTATCCTCGGCCCGACGAACAATAGTGTTCTTCCAACTCCCCTCAGGAGTTCTCGTCACCCACATGACTCTTCTTTGACAATGGTTACTTCACAAATCAGGAATTCGGCGTTTGTGCTATCGCGGACCCTGGGCGCACAATTCACATGCCAATCAAAATCCCGAACCCCGAGTGTCGATGGTCAACGGTCAATGCTTCAGATATCGGACGTTCTCCTATCGGGATATCGCGACCCGCGATGTCAATGCTTTGTGCTTTCAAACCCCGAGTACCGAAACGCCGATCTCTCGACTCAACGCCACCTGGACTCCACTTACTCCCTGGGGTCCCACACTGCCACGTCACCCCGGGATTTCACCGGTCGTGGATTCATGATGCAAGTGTTCTCTGAGGTTGAAAACCCCGAATGCCAATTCCACAATACTCTGGGTTTGTGCCACCTGTCCCTCTGACAATTGACGGCTCCCCGAATGCCGATTTCACGATACTCCGGGTTTGTGCCACCTGTCCCTCCGACAATCGACGGCTCCCACTAAATCGGGAAATCACGACTCGTGATTTCGACGTGCATGTAATTCTTGCACTTTCCAACTCCGATATGCCGATATGCGATGACAATGAATTCTCTCGTGCACCTGCGAGTTAAACCCCTCGCGACTCCTCCGCGATCTGATGGTCTGCGGGATTTTCAGGACTCTCCATAATCAATTTAAGTCGTCGATTCTCTTCCTCTTGAGAATCCTCCAGCTTCTAAGCTTTCCCTTGATTCAAAGCTCTCCCGGGCCTGTTCCTGCAACATGAACGAGGAACTATCCCTCCTAAGCTTTGTTCTTCAAATTCCTTCAGAGACTTTGCGCACGATGCCCGCGCTCCACCTTCAGCCACTTTCAAAGTGTTGAAGCCTTCCAGGTTCTACGCTTTCACAGTCACAGCAACCCAGCCTTTCTTATCTCATGATTGCTACTGAGACTTCACATCCGACCTGCACTTCACCTGCATGGCTCAAACAAACCAATTCACTCTGGGCAAACCGAGAACAAAATTTCAACTGTTTGGCCTCCTCAACGCACTCTATGCGGAGGAATTCGACTGCCCTCTATGCAAGAATCTCCCGGCTCAACCAGAGAAACAATTGGAACTCATTCCCTCATTCTCTCAGGTTTCGAACCTAATATGCAATCACATACGCAGCATATAGAAGATAAGCATAGAAAGAAGCCAACATGCAAAATCATAATATCAACAACACACAGAGATCAAACACATCCATGGAATTGAATCATAGCTTTCTTATTAATTCAATGTCTGTACATGGGGTTTCTTCACAAGCTCTCTGCTCTTTCTTGCTCCTGTATGAATGAGAATGATAATAAAATGATACAAGGGAGGGTGCCTATATTCCGTTTCCCCTCTCGAGAGTAAAACTGTCTAATCTAGACTTAACTATTTTATCTACCTGCATTAAATCTAAATAAATGCCTCAGCTACCTAGGGACGAGAGCTTATCTGCTCAAGGTCCATTACAATGTACAAGTGCGCTTCATCACATCAACGTATTTATGTTTGGCGGCACCAAATATCAAAATATTTCAAAGTTTGAATGCTGGCGCTCTCCAGTTGTAATTGCTCCACGCGCTGGCTTGCTTGATGAAGTGTGGATGCTCCTGCATCATACTCCTTGGCTCAAAAGATTTCATGGGATCCTGTCCATGAGCTCCTGCACAGTCTGCCCATGCTTCTATATAACTGCCTCTGTCTCCCAGCTGGCATCCTCCACTAGGTGGTTCTTCCATTTCACTAGGTATTCAAAATATTGCTTCCTCCTGGTCTTCCTTCCAATCCTCTTATCCAGTATGCACTCCATCTGAGGTTTCTGTGCAACTGGAAATTGCTTCTGCCACTCGACCACTGGTTCCTCAACACTCCCAACTCCTACATCTTTGGCCTTATATGGGTATAAATCTGAAACGTTGAATATCGGAGATATCCCAATGCCTTCTGGCAACTCAAGCTCATATGCATTCTCGCCAAATTTCCTCAGGACTCTGCATGGCTCGATCTTCTTCATCTTAAGATTGTTATATGTTCCCCTTGGGAACCTTTCTTTTCTCAAATGCACCAGAACCATGTCCCCCACTTCAAATTGAAGCTGTCTTTTCTTTTGATCGGTTCTGCACTTATACTCCTGGTTGGACTTCTGCAGTCGCTGTCTCACATGTGCATGAAGTTCTTGCATCGCCTCCGCGAATTCTTCAGCTCTCGCGCTGCTAGTCTCAGCCTGTTCTGACTCCCTGAGCTCAGAAACTCCTCTCGGCTACGTCCCATACAAAATTTGGAATGGGCTCTTACCTGTACTTCGATTCACCGAATCGTTGTACGCGAATTCTGCTTGTGGTAAAATCTGATCCCAACTGGTGTGATGCTCTGTCACCAGACTTCTCAACAGATCTTCTAAGCTTCTGTTGACCACTTCCGTCTGCCCATCTGTATGCAGATGGTAAGTAGAGATGAATGCCAAGTCAGTCCCTAGATTCTTCCATAGCGTCCTCCAGAAATGACCGATGAACTTCGTATCTCGATCTGAGACTATGCTCCTCGGTAATCCATGCAATCGCATGATCTCTTTGAAAAACAAGTTGGCGATGTGCGTGGCATCGCTGGTCTTATGGCATGGGATAAAATGTGCCATCTTCGAAAACCTGTCCACCACCACAAAGATGGAATCAACTCCTCACTGTGTTCTCGGCAAACCCAACACAAAGTCCATGCTAATGGCTTCCCAAGGCCTCTCGGGTATGGGCAACGGCTGATAGAACCCTGTGTTCTGCTTTCGACCCTTCGCATGTTGACATATTCAGTACCTGTCAACAAACCGTTTAACATCTACACGCATGCCTGGCCAATAATAAGATTCGCTCAGCTTGGCGAACGTCTTGTCATGTCCAAAATGACCGGCTAAGCCTCCGCTGTGCTTCTCCTTTACCAAATTCTCTCTCATAGAGCAATCTGGAATGCACAATTGATTGCCTTTGAAAAGCAATCCATCCTGGATCAGGTAGTCAATCCATGGACTCCTATCCCTGAGAACTGGGTTCTTGGTTGCCTTGTATGCCTCGCCAAAATCTGTGTCACATGAATACATATCTTTCAGATTTTCAAAACCCAAGGTTTTGACTCTGAAATCCTATAGTAATAAGCACTTCCTGCTCAAGGCATCAGCCACCTTGTTCGCAGTCCCCGAAATGTGCTTGATCATGAATGTGAAATTCTGCATGTACTCTACCCACTTCGCATGCTTCTGGTTCAACTTCTCCTATTGACTCATGAACTGCAATGCATGATTATCGATGTACAAAATGAACTCCTTGGGTATCAGGTAGTGCCTCCACTTTTTCAATGCTTGTATGATGGCATAGAACTCTTTGTTGTACGTGAAGTACTTCAGCTTCGCATCATCCAGCTTCTCACTGTAGTATGCCATAGGTCCGTCATCCTGACTCAAGACCCCTCCAACAGCATACCCATTGGCATCACACTTTACCTGGAAGGTTTTTTGAAAATTAGGCAGCACTAACACTGGCTGCTCAGTGATCTTTCGCTTCAACAAATTGAAGCTTCTTTCAGCCTCCGCTGTCCAATGGAAAAATTTGTTCCGCTTCTTCACGGTGTCCATCCTTGCAGCACTAATTCCGCTGAAATTCCGAATAAATTTCCTGTAGAAGCTTGCCAAACCATGGAAGCTCCTTACCTCAAAAACATTCCTCAGCGATGGCCAATTCCTAATTACGTTCACCTTCTCAGGATCCATCTTCAATTCATTTGCCGAGATTACAAAACCCAGATATATGAGTTCTGTCTGCATGAATGAGCACTTCTTCAAATTAATCAGCAGCTTCTTCTGCTGTAATCTTCTCATCACTATGGCCAAATGCCTCAAGTGTTCTTCCCTGGTTTTACTGAAGATCAGTATATCGTCCAGGTATACAACTACAAATTTTCCAATGAATTCCCATAGGACTTCATTCATCAGCCGCATAAATGTGCTTGGCGCATTTGTTAACCCAAACGGCATGACCATCCATTCATACAAACCCTCGTTTGTTTTGAATGCTGTCTTCCATTCATCTCCCTCTCTCATCCGGATCTGATGATATCCGCTCTTGAGATCTATCTTCGAAAAATAGTTTTCCCCACTTAGGCAATCCATCAAGTCGTCCATTCTTGGTAGTGGAAACCTGTACCTGATGGTGATCTTATTGATCACCCTAGAGTCTGTACACATCCTCCAGCCTCCATCCTTCTTTGGACTCAGTACCGTTGGAATGGCACACGGACTCATACTTTCCCTCACCAGTCCTTTATCCTGCAGATCCTGAACCTGCCTTTTGACCTCCTCGTTCTCCTGAGGTGTCAACCTGTACGCTGCCTTATTTGGTAAACTTTCCCCGGGTATGAGGTCAATATGGTGACTCACACTCCGCATCGGTGGCAACGAACGAGGTAGTTCATCCACGATGATATCAGCGAACTCTCCCAGTAGTTCTTGAATCTCCTCTGGCAAGTCGTCCACTCTTGTGCTTGTCAGGACAATTCTCGGCTTCCTAACAACAAAGAATTTTGGATCTTCATCCTTCTCCAGCTCTGTGAGAAGCTCTTTCCCACTCATGAGAAGTATTGTGCTGGTTACTTCCGGCTTCACCTCTTTATCTTTTATTGGGAGAAATCTGTGTGTTCTCCCATCCTTCTCCAAGGTGTATGTGTTCATCCTCCCGTCATGAATCACATTTCTATCAAAATGCCATGGTCTTCCCAATAATACATGGCAGACATCCATGGGTATAACATCACACAGAATTTCATCCCTATATTCACCCATTTTAAATTCAACCAAACATTGTTTCGTAACACATACCTGGTGTCCTTTCTGCAACCATGTCACTTTGTAAGGACTCAGGTGTTTGTTCATTTTCAGCTCTAGCTTCTCCACCATCTCGGTCGAAACGAGATTATCGGTGCTTCCACTGCCCACTATGACCTTGCATTTCTAGCCCTTGGTCATGCAAGTCRTCCGRAACAGTCTGCATCTTTGCGCTGTGTCCTCTATCTCCTTCTCGGGTTTCAAAAGGACCTTATGCACCGTTAGTGACTTCCCACTTCTACTGTATTCTTCCTCCACGTCACGCCTCTGCGCCTCAGCAACGTGAGCTTTTCCTCTGTCCACCTTCCTATCTGGAAATTCCACGGCTTTATGGCCGTCTTTACCACACGTGAAACATGTGATCACTCCTCCTCGACCTCTTCCTCTACCTCGAGTACGAGGAATTACGTCAGCGTCAGCATATCCTCCTTGCTGATCATCTTGTTGTCTCCTCGGCTCAGCAAGTTGCTGCCTCTGCTGTGAGGTCCCACCTCTTTCAGGTTTTCCCTGAGGCTTTTTCCCATCCTCCTTGGGCTTTTGAGCTCTCTCTTGGGTAACTGCTTTGCCTCTGGGATGGCTTCTGCCTCGCCCTCGCTGTCCCTGCTTCCGGATCAGCTTTTCCTCTATTTTTAGAGCCATCTGGTAAGCATCCTCAACCGTCTGGATGGTCAGCATGCTCAACTCATCCTAAATGTCATACCTGAGGCCATTCAGGTATCTTGCCACTTTTTTGTCATCACTTTCCCGATGACCTGCTCGAATGTTGAGCCTATAGAATTCTTTGGTGTACTCCTTCACCGTCATCAACTTTTGTCTCAGGTTCTGCATGTGCCTGAACAGTGTGATCTGGTAATCCCTTGGAATGAACTTCGCCTTCATCTTGGCGATCATCTGATCCCAGCTCTTGATCTTTTGTTTGCCTTTGGAACGTTTGTCTGCCTGCAGCTCATCCCACCATAAGGCTGCATGTCCTTTCAACTTAGTGACAGCATGCTTTACCTTCTTGTCCTCTTCGATGTCCTCATAATCGAAGTAGGTGTCGAGTGCTCGAATCCAATCCAGCAACTCTTCTGCATTTATACTTCCCTCATACACGGGAATGTCCATCTTAGTCTTCGAGCTCATCCTGGAAATAGCTCTGATCAACCTCTCTGTCGAGGCATCTTCTGCTGCGACTTCTTCGGCGTCATGTCCAGCTTCCTCCTCCACCTCGGAATCGCTGAACTCTGCTATACCTACTCCACGTCTCTGGGTGGTCTCCATCTCTTTGAGTCTCGCCTTGAGATCTCGCATCTGGCGTTCCATCTCAGCATTACCTGCTGGCCTACCCCTTCTTTGGGCATCCCTGTCTTCACGATTAGGCGATTGCCTCTCTCTTCAAGGCGGCATGGTGTCTCTGCTTCCCTCTGCTACCTGAACAAAGAGAACTCAATCCCGCTCTGATACCACTTTGACGCAAGTCGTGAGTATCAGAGTGCTTTCCTTTTTCTCCTTCTCTTCTCTCACCTGCAATATACATACAAGACTTAATGGCTCTAATACCACTCTGACGCAACCTGCCCTCAACGGCATGGCCGCACTCACCAGGACCTTCACTATCCTCAGCCTGACGAACAGTAGTGTTCTTCCAACTCCCCTCGGGAGTTCTCGTCACCCACAGGACTCTTCTTCGACGATGGTTACTTCGCAAATCGAGAATTCGACGTTCGCGCTATCGCAGACCCTGGGCACACAATTCACATGCCACTCAAAATCTCGAACCCCGAGTGTCGATGGTCAACAGTCAATTCTTCAGATATGTTGGGTATGTGTTATATTCTTTGAATGTGTGTGTGTGTGGGTGCGTCAGATATGATGACTACGTCTGACGATCCCTTAACCTAGGGCTCTACCGTGTGCGTCGGGCGCTTTCCTAGGGGGGTCCCAGGGGGGGGCAGGTATGCCCCCCCCTGGTTACGTGCAACGTTCGGCACCGGGTGGTAGCCCGGGGCCAATAGGGTTCGGGGCAGTGCCTCGATTACGCGTAGCGTTTGGCACCGGGCGGTAGCCCGGGGCAACGCCCCGAAATTTTTTTTGGGGCAGTTTTTGCTATTTTTAGCGGATTTTGCTATTTTTAGCTGATTTGTAAATTAATCCCGGATTAAGGGATTAGGGTTTTGGTATATACGAAATACCTAAAAACATTGTATATATTGTATGGTGAATGGTGAAATTCGATATAATGAGAAAAAGAAAGGTTTTCCCGGTTGAGGGTTTCCAGTAAAGATCTCTGTGTATTCTGTGTATGAGCCATTGATTAATTTCTGTATTGCTTAAGAATATATATGCATTGCTTTACTTCACACGTTTAAAACTTACATGTGGTATCAGAGCACGTTTTTGGCTTCAGAGGGACGCCTTTGTTGCTGAGGGTTTGGCTCGGTCTTGACAAATCAATTTTATCTTGGGTCTGTGATAAACCTGGGTTCAGTGGGAGCTTTTGCAGAGGAGATTCAAGTAAAGTAAGAGGAATGGCGAGCTCATCTAGAATCGAGATAGAGAAGTTCAATGGTAAAAACTTTGAGCTATGGAAGCTCAAGATGGAGGACCTTCTTGTAGACAAAGAACAATGGATCG
>JASDQU010241137.1:42595-56094 GCA_032191745.1 Picea mariana | reverse complement strand
AAGAGATCTCTTGTTGCGCACACAGAACCTTTTTCTTCTTCTATTTCGGAAATGAACAACAAAATGCATAGTGAGGAATAATAGGTTGTGGGTGTCCTTGTATCATTTTCCAAGTGCATGGTTTGAGGTGTTGGAGAAGATCAGAGGGAGAGCATCAGTGAAAGGATTTGTTTCATCAGAGAGTTTGTTTGGAACTCCTACGATCACATCAAGGGAGTTTTTTGGAACTCCTCTGGTTTCACCAGAGTAGGTAATGGAAAGTGTGTCGATGAGAAGATTGATGTTCCAGATGATTTGTCCAAAACTTCTCTGGTTACAATGGTGGAATTTTTGGGAACTCTTTTGGTCGCACCAAAGGTGATAATGTTAACTCGACCGATGGCCAAACTAGCATATCAAAGGAATTCTAAGGAAGTTATCTTATCGATGTTTTACATATCAGAGAATTTTGTGGGAAGTTTGCAAGTGTGTACTTGCCATAATAACAAACTCCTCCGATGTATCAGACAAATTCATCGAAAGTATTTCTATACACCCAAAAAATATAAGTGTCAAATCCAACTAGACTAAGCTTTGCAAGATAAATAAATTTGATCGAAGGGGAATGAGAATACATTTAACAAAGATCAAGAAGTCGATGAATCTCCTCAACAATTCAAGAGGTTCTCAAGTCAGAAAGGAGGGGTCCCATTTTCTTGGTTAAAAAAAACCTCACAAGCAAGAATACAAGAAAAAGGGAAGGTGTTGATGCTTGGGGAACTCTTTCGGTCGCACCAAAGGTGATAATGTTAACTCGACCGATGGCCAAACTAGCATATCAAAGGAATTCTAAGGAAGTTATCTTATCGATGTTTTACATATCAGAGAATTTTGTGGSAAGTTYGCAAGTGTGTACTTGYGGCATAATAACAAACTCCTCYGATGTATCAGACAAATTCATCGAAAGTATTTCTWTACACCCAAAAAATATAAGTGTCAAATCCAACTAGACTAAGCTTTGCAAGATAAATAAATTTGATCGAAGGGGAATGAGAATACATTTAACAAAGATCAAGAAGTCGATGAATCTCCTCAACAATTCAAGAGGTTCTCAAGTCAGAAAGGAGGGGTCCCATTTTCTTGGTTAAAAAAAACCTCACAAGCAAGAATACAAGAAAAAGGGAAGGTGTTGATGCTTGACACAAAAACATGTGACACACTAGGCAAAGCCATGAATATCTGCAAAGAGGTATCTAAACATAAAAATTATGAGAATGGAAAAATTAGCGTTGCATGACCCAAGGGAGAATGTGTAGGTCCCATAGTTTTCAAAAAGTGAATAATATGACGAGACAAGTTCAAATGATGCAAGGAAGAGGTTATAGCCATGCCCAAGGCAGATTGATCACCAAAATATACCCTTTTAAGTCGGATTGCATCAGGAAGGAGGATAAGTACAAAAAGGAATTGATACATCAGAAATGATGAAAATACAAGTTAATTATGCATCTCTCTAGTGTTTTTTTGCTTCCAGTAAGCATCCATATCTCGGATGGAGTCACCTAGTGTCACAAGCCTTGATATGCTTCTAGAGAGTGTCCATAGATCTGACAACGAAAGTTGCATGTACCACATAAGATGGGATGTCTTTCCCTAATCCTTTACCTTTATAATATGATTCTCTTAAATTCAAAGAGAGGTGGATGGGGGGATCCCATTTTTCCTTTAAAGGAATGCAAGATGAGACATGTGAAGGCGAGATCTAGAAACTTGATTATAGATGATATAAATCCCTAAGAAACATACCCTAAGTACTACAGATACCTTTCTAAAGCAATTTCCATTTATCTTAAAAAAAAAAATGCTCCTAGGTGTGACCATTAACCAATCCTTGCTACATTTAAGAGTACGATTCTCATCTACTAATGAACTGCGTTCTTCTACTGGGTATAAATTGGAGTGATGCACAACAATATTACATAGAGATATATGAAGTCATGTCCAAAAATCAAAATGAATATTTCCAAGCTTTTGATACCAATGTGTCACATCTTAAAAATCAATTCATATTAAAGACACCAAATTCTCTGAGAAGTCCAAGGTAAGAAATTTTGAAAGAGAGAGAAGGAAAAATAACAAGAATAAAAAAACAAACGAAAGTGAAAATCATAAAACAAGGAAATAATTGCACAAAAAGTAAAGCAAAACCGAACATGAAATCAACGATGAGAAAGAAAACTATTTATTTATGTACAAGGGGAAGCTGCCTCAAAGGCTAGTTGATATAATGTTTAAGTATTTGGACATTGATGGGGAGGAGGTATAAATCCCCTTCAATATTTTGTAAATGATAGGTTCCTAGGACAATATTATCTTTGATTACAAAAGGACCCAACCACAATGTTACTCATTATTTTGGTCATCCTAGTGATCCATTGACAACATGTGTTCATGTTCCCAAAAAGAGCCTTTCTTCATGAGGAGAGTGACTGACTTTCTCTTCTCCACAACCCTATTAAGGAAGGTCGTCATAGGTTGCACCATAAGCAGTGTGTGACGATGCCTAATCATCTCCCTCTGGCCTAACATTAGCATGTGATGTCTCCGCAAGCTGCTCCACAACTAGGGTGTGATGATGTCAAAAGGATAAGAAAAAGTCGAGCTTCATGAAAGTTCTAGAAGGGGATCTTCTAGAAGATGAGGTGGCATCCTTATGGTTGGGATCCTACTCGCTTCTTTGATTTGGTGGGATCATCCTAATCTCTTCAACCATCTCTCTTTCCCCTATATAAAGAGGGATTTATCATGGAAAAGGCTAAGGTTGATTCAAGCAAGATTAATATTGAATAGGCTAAGAATTAATATTGAATAAGCAAGATTCAAGCAACGATGTCAAAAGGATAATAAAAAGATGATCTTCATGAAAGTTTTAGAAGGAGATCTTCTAGAAGATGAGGTGGCATTTGTATGGTTGGGATCCTACTTGCTTCTTTGATTTGCTGGGATCATCCTAATCTCTTCAGCCATCTCTCTTTTCCCTATATAAAGAGGGATTTCTCATGGAAAAGGCTAAGGTTGATTCAAGCAAGATTAATATTGAATAGGATAAGAATTGGATGAGGAATTCTACTTCATTTCATACTTGAGGGATTCATTTAAGTTTATCGATTCATTGTATATTTTCTTCATTCAAGGTCAGAGCAAGTGTGTGTGTTGGAGCAAAGGGTCATCAGAAGGGGACCTTGCAACATCAGGGCTTTGGTTGTAATCTTCACTTTTCTTTTAATATGATACAATGACATGTTTCTTTCCCATAAAAATTTCTTTGATTTATTGTATGATTCCTTGATCACATGCATAAGTTCTCGTTGAGTATATTATACTACTTTCACTTTGGTTGGCTTGTGTTCCCTTGTAGATCCAATGTCATAGGAGCACTGGAGTGGAGCTAGGACGACAACGACAAGAGGAAGAGATATTTAAATGGTATGTTTCCCATCTCTTGTTAGATAGTAAACTCAATGATTAGAGCTTAGGGAAAGCATCATATTTTGTTCTAGATCTAGGTGGATCTAGGGAGATCTATTTATGTCCGCATATACTGATAAGTCCCATAACAAAATTGGCGACCATAATAGGGATATGACCTCCTTTTGATTTTTTTCTTCCCATTTTCCTTTAGCCTACCTTCCTTTGATAATTTTCGTTCTCTGAGTCTATGGGTGATCCATCTAGACTCCCTGGGTTTAGAAGTTTCTTTAGATTTTTTTTCTTTCTTCCAAATTTTTCAAATTTACAGAGATCGTCACACTGTACCGTATTGGTAGCCTGCGACGACCTTGAGACATTTCTCTCTGCTTATCTAATCCAGTGCAACAATGTTGCATTGTGCTCTGCCAGTAGCTTGTGACAACCCTTGCTCATCGCACTGTGTCTCATACCCAGCCTGTGACGACTCCTGTAGAGTTTGATGGAGTGAGTCATTTTTTCTTTTACCACCCAGATTTGCCTTAGTAGCCTGGGGTGAAATTCCTATTCCCGTGATTGATTGATTCCTAAGTTTAAAGATTGCTTGTGGTTGGTTTTCTGTGATTGAAAGTCTTTCTTTGCATTTTGCAAGTTTTTTCTCATGCTCATTATCGCAAGGATATAATCTCGGATCTTCGTCTGGTTGCTTGTTTGAAAAAGGGTCTTTGGTTTGTTTTGAAGTTTTGGATTCATTTTGTTTGTCAGATTGTTTGTTGATTAAGAAATACTTTTTTCTTTCTTATGTTGAAAGGTTTTCTTGTATTTTTGTTTTGGTTTGTATTACGAATTTGATTTGGGAATGGTGTTGAGAATGTCTTGATTTTCTTGGATTACATTATGTGTGGGAGCTATTCAATCGAGAACCCCATCCTCTCCTTCTCTCTTTGATTCATCTCCTGATCTGCTTCACGTGATTTTTCCTATAGACGAGATGATAATGTCTGTCATGTCTATGGAAGACACTCCCTAGGATGATGGGCATCATCACTCCATTCTCTTCCTGGAAGGTGACACCATAGAGAGTTACCAATGGATTTCAACTCCGCCGACCGTTGTTGTTATTTCTTTGGTTCCTGAGCCCGCACACGATATTTTGTATGAAGGGAACTTGAGAAACATTTCCCCCACCGTCCGTCTCGAGATATCCATTAAACCCAGAGTCATGGAGAATGTTCATATCGGGGCCTCGTGTTCTACTGATGAGGTCCACACGTATAAAGCCCTTTTCCAATAATTCCACGACGTTTTCTCTTGGAGTTACGAAGAGATGACAGGTATCAATCCTGATATCATTGTACATGAGATTAATACATACCCAAACACTAAACGCATTCAGCAGAGACTTCATCTAGTACACCCACATAAAGCTGCTGCTATCAAGCTTGAAGTTGAAAAACTTCTTAAAGTTGGCTTTGTTTATCCCATGGCTTTGACTGATTGGGTATCCAATCTAGTTCTGGTCAATAAGAAACAAGGTACCATCCACGTTTGTGTATATTATAGGGACATAAATAAGGCTTGTCCTAAGGGCAATTACCCGACCCCTTTCGTTGACTAGATCATCGACGATTGTGCCGGCAACAAAATATTCTCATTGATGGATGGTTTCTTCGACTAAAATCAAATTAATATTTTACCTATGGAACAACACAAGACCACTTTTATTTTTCGTTGGGGAACCTTTGCCTACCGAAAATTACCCTTTGGTCTCAAGAATGCTAGCGTGAATTTTCAACGTGCTATGTCTTATGCTTTCCATGATATTAAGCACATTGTGCAACCCTATCTTGACAATATACCGACACATTCCATACATCTCCAAGATCACCCGACACATTTAAGGGCCATTTTCGTACGTTGTCGTTATTATCGTATCTTCTTAAACCCACACAAATGTGTTTTTTGTGTGGATTCTGACCGTCTTCTTGGTTTTATTGTGTCAATATATGGGATTCGAGTAGACCCCTTGAAGGTTGAGGCTATCCTTAATCTACCTCCTCCTTCCACTTTACGCCAACTCCAAAGTTTGCAAGGGAAGGCAATCTTTTTACGTTGTTTCATCCCCAATTATGCTGAACTGACGAAAGGATTCACTCAGCTACTCAAGAAAGGTTACAAGTTTGTATGGGATGATACTGAAAACAAAGCCTTCGAATCTTTGAAACTTTCCTTAACCCGTACACCATTACTATTTCCCCCTGACTATAGCCGGGATTACTTCCTCTACTTAGCTGCTTCAGACTCTACCATTTCCATGGTCTTAGTCCAAGAGGATGATTCGCATGAAAAACATGTGATATACTATTTGGGTCAGAGTCTCACGACTACCAAGACCAAATACCTCCATGTGGAGAAATTGACCTTGGTAGTGGTGCAAGATGTCCAACGTTTTCATCATTATATCTTATTACACAGAACCACTATTTTTTCTGATTGCAACCCCATGCAACATATCCTCATGTGAAAATTGCTAGGGGGAAAATACTCCAAATGGATAATGAATCTCTAGGATTTTGACTTGGAGTTTGAACGTTCTAAGTCTAAGAAATATTTGGTTTTTGCCGAAATGATATGTGACCTTCCCTCCATTGAGATAGAAAATGTGGCAGAGGATTCCTTACCTGACGAATCCCTTTTTATGATCAATTATGATGATGTATGGTACAGAGATATCATCATCTATCTCCAGACTCAAACTTTCTGGCCAGAGTTTTCTAGTACAAATCATCACCGTATACGATATCAAGCCTTCCAATACATCATTCTTGGTGATACCCTTTATCGTTGTGGTATTGACTCCATTTTTCGACGATGTCTCACTTATGATGAAGTCGAGAAATATTTGAATGACTTTCACTCCAGAGCATGTGGCGGTCATATGTCTGGGTATGCCACTGCCCAAAAGATCTTACGAGTGGGTTATTTATGGCCTTCTTTGTTTAAGGACTGCATCACTGTTGTTCAGAAATGCCATGCTTTCCAAACTTATAATTAAAAGATAAGATATCATACTGCTCCCTTACATCTTGTAGTTTTCATTGATCCATTTTCCAAATGGAGCATTGACTTCATGACATGTAACCCTCACTCGGTTGGGGGGCATGGATACATCATTGTAGTTGTGGATTATTTTACTAAATGGGCTGAGGAGATGCCTACATTTGATAACACCGGGAAAAGTGTAGCATTGTTCATATTCAATCATATCATTACTTGGTTTGGTATCCCTCAAGCTATCGTCACTGATCATGGTAGTCATTTTCAGAATTTTATGATGTCTGAACTTACTGAAACGTTGGGTCTTTGTCATGAAAACTCAACCCCCTATTATTCGTAGGCCAATGGATAGGTTGAAGCGATCAACAAAGTTCTCATTACTATGCTTCAACGGATGATAGGAATTCATAAGAAAAATTGGCACACAATGTTGTTCTCTGCATTGTGGGCCTATCGGACATCTGTCAAGTCTTCCACGGGATTTACACCTTTCCAGCTAGTTTATGGTATTGAGGGTATATTGTTGATTGAATGTGAAATACCATCTTTGAAACTGGTCATTGAACTTCTCCTAAATACCTCTGTCGAAGAAGATCATCTTTTTTATTTGATGCAACTAGATGAAACCCATCGCGATGCCACCCTAGTTATTGAAACTCAAAAGAAATGTTTTAAATCCAAATATGACAAGCATGTCAAGCCACATGTTTTTTCCGAAGGTGATCTAGTTCTCCTTTACGAACAAGATCATGATTTTCTAGGGGGCATTAAATTCGAGGCCATGTGGCGAGGTCCTTACATTGTCAAACATGTGTTGGAGAAGGGAGCTTATGAGCTAGTTGATTATGATGGAATCCCTTTGAGTGAGCCCCAAAATGGGATTTACTTAAAGAAGTACTATTCTTAAGTCATTTTTTCATGAGTGCTTGTAATTTTAATGTATCATACTCTTGTGTTCTTTTTCATTGTTTGGTTTCAAACTTCAACTGCTTACCTTGTGTTGTGCTTGGTTTCCAGATGTCGATGTCTTTTCTACCCTATGTTGGCTTCGCTGATGGCGCTAGTTGCAGTACTCAGAACATAGCATCTGTTGCTTGGAAAATCTATGCACCTACAATTGAATTGATTAGTCTACATGGTGTTTGCCTTGGTCATGCAACTAACAATATCGCGAAATACAGTGCAGTCATCGAATTATTGACCGACGTTGTGTCACTTGGAATCTGTCACCTTATTGTAAGACTTGATTTGCAGTTAGTAGTCCTACAGTTGAGTAATGTCTACTCCATTCGAAGTCCTACGTTGTTAAGGGTATATCTATGAATTCTCCTCTTGGAACGTCATTTTGATTACATTGAATATCAACACATTCCTAGATGTCTAAATACATTAACAGATGATTTAGTTAATTATGTGTTAKACATACATTTGAGAAATTTATAAAATCCAATCACACATTGTATATACAACAAGTAAGCTGGTAGAAGCCTCATATATATATATAACGAMAAAAGTTTTACAAAAAGTGTTTTTGTCCAAAGACCAAAATGTAAAAAATGTGAAGCACATGGCTTCATATACAAATATAACATCAAGGATGCTACTCGCTATAACATGTGACTGCCCGTGCTAATTTATGGAGCACTCATCCGATGGAAGCAGACATGCCCACTGTATGGCTCTGATAATGCCTCGGGATATCGTCGATGGAGGCATCCGAGATGTTCATCGTGAGCCCCTCTAGATTCTTCTCTAGAATATTGTAGTCAACAACAGCTACTCCTGATACGTCAGCTCTCTCCCCTCGTCTCTGTATGGGGGATGAACCTGGAGGTTGGTAAGGTCCCACGTCTGCATCATCAAAAGACATTTTGATTAGTCATCAGATAAATAACACATAAAAAAAATTTATATTAAAAATCACAAAAACATTATAAAAACAAAATGTACTTCTTACCTATGTCCCCCCATTGGGAACCCTCAGGAAGAACCAAGTCTAGATCACCTTGGAAGTCTAAACTGACATAAGCATAGTCGTCAACCATAAGCATCTAGGTCCTCAACCAGTCAAAGAAAACATCACTATACTTGATGATAGAACCAGTCACATGTCGTTCCATGAGGTCAACCCACCTCTTCATTCTTGGATATTATGGGGAAGGTATACCCCACTCTACCTACAAGCGTAAAGATGGGACCCTCTCCAGGAAGAAGGACACCAAAATTGAATCGTATCCAAACTATTTTAGGTCACGATTCCTGCACTTGGTTAACTGATTTTTCATGCTTCTGAGAACACTGTCACACCAGTTGAAAAATCGAGGCTCCATACATTCCAACGCATACTGGAAATATCTCTGAAGAGCCATATGGGGAGTTGCACTCCCTGCCATGCGCGTGATGGTGTAGAGGACAGTCCGTAGAGGTAAGTCACAAACATCTTTGATAGTGACTTTGCTGCTATGCTTCTGAGTACCGGGTACACAATGCTCACTAATATAGTGACTCATAGGCTCACCACCTCCCCTGCTACCTGTCAGTGTAACTCGGGCCCCATGGCGAGATAACCCAGTCAAGAAGTAGATATCCTTGATATCTATCATAATAATGTGGGCACCCACTCGAAATGTATGTTGGTTCACATCCCACATGTGAACTAAGTACTCGAGTAACCTCAATTGGGCCCTCATGCCCTGGATCTTGAAAAATTTTAACAATCTGCATTGCTAGAGGGCATTTATGTTCCCGGGTCATTCCTGGAAAAGTAATCTTCCTCCTCATGCTCTCTCTCTTTCCATTCCAACATTATTACCATAGAAAACCTGTAATGGAACATAAAAGAGGGATTAGCATCTTCATCTTCTCTTCGAAAACATTTTATTGGCAAATACATCTCAAAACACTTTTTGAATTGCACACATCGCAGGCTAGGACATTCGTACAGTGTGGAGTCATTGTAGGATAGCCTAAAGTCCATCTGTGAAGACCCTGGGTCATCGCAAGGAACGATATAGGGTGCCTACAATGACCTCTACGTGCGGGTACCCTTGAAAACACAACCCAAAAAGTCACTTTTAACCAATGAAAAGTAAAACTTAATCCATGAAAAGTTGAAAGAGATGAAAATTACCTGTTCTATGGAGACCGTTCATCAAATGATCAACTGTGCCTTCTGCAATCCGCAGTGGAAGTTTGAGGTAAAAAGGGGTTTTTGGAACAAATTTTGGGTGGAGTAACAATGGAATAGTAAAATGAAGTTTTTACCCATTTTTATTGACTTTTTCACTTTTCCATTTATATTTTATATTATTTTATGTATTTCACCTAAACCCTAAAAGTTCTAATGACATTGCGAGTGTTTGATTTTTCGCATATGAGAAATCTAGGAGTGGAACATTGAACGAGGATACGCCTTTTTGGTTTTCTTTTATACATTTGTCACATGTACATATCCTTTTAGAGTTTTTCAGGAAAAACTCTGAGCTTAGCTTTTGTTCTTTCTCGTGCTCATAAATCAATTGAGAATGTAATCGAGTATACTTTTGTTTCTTTTTCGTACTCGTAATGGTAACACAAAAAATGAAACCAAGGGAGTATCCTTTAAGCTCTTTTCATGCTCCGTAAAAACAAAAATATTGTCGAGCGACCTTGTTCTTTTCATGCTCGTAAACATATTTGAAGAAAACATTTGATGAGCAGTAGGTTATCACTTTTCCGGTCTCATCATATTAACTTACGAAAAAGGAACTTGTGGAGTCCTCTTTAAGTGTTTTTCAGACTCTCTAAACATGAAAACCCCCCGAGTTTTCTCTCTTTGGACTCATTAAACAAACATCGAAAGACCCATATGGGACTGAACCACTCCTTCTTAGGGTTCATTAAATATACTCCGAGGGATTCGTTTGAAGGATGAGCTTACATCAACAATCATATGTTATCCTCCTCAAGCTTACATAAAAATAAAGAGGTACTTGCCAGAAATGGTGGAGGAAAATTTGGGAAAGAAATGTGTCTCTGTATCCGTGTTGGTGGCAGTAATAGTCACTCTTGAACATGACACCCCCCTTCATCATTTGAATCTGGGTTGGGAAATCCATTTGTCTTTTGTTTGGCCATCCACATGTCCATATGTTGGGTCCTCCTTGATTCAATGCTGCCAAGACCATTGTCATGTAGTTCATATGTTCAAGAGAAGTCCAGCCTTAATAAGCCTCCTATTGAGTCAACCATCTACAATTATAAATTTTCTACCATGTTGGCCTTCCCTGTGTCAGTTTCAAATCATTTTATGCTCTGATCTATCTCAAATTTGTTACTCATTTCGATTCATTGATGGGGGATACATCAAGGCCCTCCTGTGACGATTCTTTTCCTGTTGACTTGAGCTCATTATCCATGAACAAGACTTAGAAATCATTCAGTGCCTTAGATCCTGCATGCCTCAATGGAAGGTTTCTTCACTTTCAACAGTAGGTTCACATCATTGGCCCTAGATTGAAAGATTCCCTTGGGTGTTCGACTTCAACTCCTTTATTCACACTCATTGGATCGTACTGGGGTACCTTGGGAGTCATTGACATCAATGGTGATTTCCCTTGCACTTGTTAACAATTTTCATCATTGACAGGTAATCAAGTAGTTTCTACCATGTTCGACTTCAACACCTGTAATCACATGGCTAGATTCGTACTTAGGGACGATAGACTTGAAGACCCTGGATCTCATCATTTCGGTCCAGGTTGCGATGAAGTATTCATGATTTGTATTGATACATAGATCCACTTTGTATATCTCGTGGCTATGTCTGGATTTGAATTATTTAGTGCATAGATCCACATTGTATTCATGGTGGCTATGCCGATTCACGTTGACATGGACCCATGGTGTATGATTAATGGTCGTGACTCATTTGAAATTTTTGTAATATGAGTATGGGAATTCCTACCTCAGACAATGGTATATTATTATGTTGATGCTTAACTATTTGCAGATTCCTAACAGGTGCACTCTTTGTTTCCCACACACACATTCTACAAAGTATTTCGGCTATCATGAGTTCCAGCCTCATACTTTGGGGGGAATTTTGTTACACATTATTTTGGTCATACTAGTGATCCATTGACAACATGTGTTCATGTTCCCAAAAAAAGCCTTTCTTCATGAGGAGAGTGACTGACTTTCTCTTCTCCACAACCCTATTAAGGAAGGTCATCGCAGGCTGCACCATGAGCAGGGTGCGACGATGCCTGATCATCACCCTTTGGCCTAACATTATCATGAGATGTCTCCATAGGCTGCTCCATAGCTAGGGTGCAACGATGTAAAAAGGATAATAAAAAGACAATCTTCACGAAAGTTTTAGAAGGAGATCTTCTAGAAGATGAGGTGGCATTTGTATGGTTGGGATCCTACTTGCTTCTCTGATTTGCTGGGATCATCCTAATCTCTTCAGCCATCTCTCTTTCCTCTATATAAAGAGGGATTTCTCATGGAAAAGGCTAAGGTTGATTCAAGCAATATTAATATTGAATAGGATAAGAATTGGATGAGGAATTCTACTTCAATTCATAGTTGAGGTCTTCATTTCAGTTTATCAAGTCATTGTGGATTTTTTTCATTCAAGGTCGGAGAAAGTGTGTGTGTTGGAGAAAAGGGTCATAGGAAGGGGACCTTGAAACATCAAGGATTTGGTTGTAATCTTCACTTTCCTTTTAATATGATACAATGATATGTTTCTTTCCCATAAAACTTTCTTTGTTTTATTGTATGATTCCTTGATCACATGCATAAGTTCTCATTGAGTATATTACATTTCTTTCACTTTGGTTGGCTTGTGTTCCCTTGCAGATCCAATATCACAGGATCACTGTAGTGGAGCTAGGATGACAACGGAAAGAGGAAGTGATATTTAAATGGTATGTTTCCCATCTCTTGTTAGATAGTAAACTCAATGACTAGAGCTTAGGGAAAGTGTCATATTTTGTTATGTTTTGTTCTAGATCTAGGTGGATATAGGGATATGTTTTTATGTATGCATTTACCGATAAGTCCCATAACACACAATTGTTGAAAATTTGAGGTTTTCCTTTGTCTTCATGTGGCTTGTCCCACTTGAGGACCAGGTCACCAACCTGAAAGTATTTTTAGCCGGCATAATTTTTATCAAACCAATGTTTAATATTTTGTTGATGAGATTCAAATTTGGTTTTATCTTTGGCGTGGTTCTCTTCTAGATTTAAAAAGGTGTTAATGTGATTTTGGATGATAATGCACTCTCTCCCTCATGACTATTGTGTGAGATGAAGAGAAGGAAGATAGTTGTTTGAAGGAAGGATAGCCTCTTTCCCGTAAACAAGAAAGTAAGGATATATTCCTATGGATGCTTTGGGAGTGACACGCTCAACCAAGAGGATGTTAGGTAATGCATTGTGCCAATTCTTTTTCCAGTCGACTATAGTTTGTTAAAGGATGTAGATCAAATTTTTGTTTGTGGATTCAACCAAGTTATTCCCTTGAGGATAATATTTGGCTACATATTTTAAATGATCTCTTTTTATAAAGAAAAATATGTCAATTTAAATGATGAAAAATATGTAGCATTATCAAATACAAGAGTATTGGGTACTCCAAACCTAGTCTTAATGTGTTGTTCATGAAAATTAATTACTACTTCATCATTTACCTTGGTTAATGGTATTTCTTCCGTCCAACAGGTAAAATAATCAATGGCAATTATAATATATGTTGATTAAGGTTGGTTGTCATTGATGTCAAAGACCCATAGCACAAATTTTTGGGTAATGGACCCAATAGTGTTTGATGTAAATATGAATCATTATTGTTTTGTCATGGCTGATAAGAAGTAAATATGGATGAACTCCAAAGTGGTCCCCTTATGGTGAAAGCCCTCACGGGAAGACGCTTTGTGGAGTAGGAGGACCCATGCTTGTATGAGGAATAACGAGATGAAGATCAAGGAAATTGTTGGTGAAACT
>JASDQU010241137.1:24219-35611 GCA_032191745.1 Picea mariana | reverse complement strand
TATTCACGCAAAATTGATTTTTGTGATAAAGGACTACATAGACTTTTAACTCTGTGAGGGTGGGATATGCATAATGGATTTGGTGCATTCTGAGTCAACCGAAATCCCATCCTTGGAAATAATATGCCTCAATAGTTTGCGTTCTCAAACCACAAAGATGCTTTTCTTAGGATTTAGAGAAACACCATATTTTCTCCAACTTTCAAAAATTTTCTTCAGATGTTTTGAGTGATCAAATATTTTCTTTGAATAAATTGTGACATCATTGAGATAAATCATCACATTGTGACTGATTAGACCTTTAAATGTTATATCCATTTCCCTTTGAAAAGTAGAACCAACATTGATTAGGCCGAAGGGAATTCTGCAATATGAAAGCATTCCCCACTTTGTCCTGAAAGTGGTCTTTAACTGGCCTGTTTCTACTACGAGAACTTGATTGTAACGAAAAAAACCATCCAAAAGAGAGAACATTTGGGAACCAAGTATGAGTTTTAATATTTTCTCCATGGGGAGAATTTGATCATTGGCCTTGTTAGACACTCGATTTAAGTTTTTTAAATCTACACATAGTCTGATCTCCCCCTATTTCTTCATGGTAGGAACCTGACCAGACACCCAGGTGGAATGGAGAACTTTAAATATAATCCGAGTGTCCAACAATTTCTTCACTTCCTTCTGAATAAGTGTTTGAAAAGTCAGATGTATTTTCCTCAAATTTTGTTGGAATGAATTGATACCTTATTTGATTGGAATGATGTGTTGAATAATACAAGTGTCATTCATCTTCAAATATTCATATTTCCAAGTGAATACATCGCGATATTTCTTAAAAAACTACATGAATGTAAGTTTTTCTTCTCTAAACAACAAGTGCCTAGATTGATGTATTTGGGTCGTTCAGGGGTCCCTAGATTCACGAGAACATGCATCATAGTAGAGATGTTTTTCTTTGGATTCATTGGCTTTATAAACTTAGTCTGTAGATCAAACAAATTTTCAAGCAATAACACATTCCTCAGGATGCAATCAGATTTATCTTAATTGTTTCATCCGGATATTCCTGAAGATCCTGTTTGTGTACTTCATCATCTATTGAACCTTGGAATACATCAGTGATGGTAAGAAAATTTATGATATGAGTATCAATATTTAATACTCTCTAATTCGTGATGTTGTCCAATATTGAAGGCCTGAAAATAATTTCAATAGCAAAACCATTATTAAGTGGCGTGAATCTAGATGTTTCATTTGCTAGCGTGTTTGCAACAATATTTTGACAATGAGGTGTAGAAGTAATATTAAATGCTTCAAAGGAATAGACAATTTTCCATACCTCACGTTGATAACCTTTTAAGTGGGGGTACAGACAGTGGATAATGTTTCTTACCTTTCTAAAAACTATCTTGTTTCACCCTGATATTCCTGAATATAATGTTTGTGTACTTCACCATCTATTACAGAACCTTGGAATACGTCAGTGCTGGTAAGAAAATTTATGATGTGAGTATCATTATTTAACACTCTCGAATTCATGATGTTGTCCAGTATTGAAGGCTTGAAAATAATTTCAATAGAAAAACCATTATTAAGGGGCTTGAATCTAGATGTTGCATTTGCTAGCATGTTTTCAACAACGTTTTCATAATGAGGTATAGAAGTAATATTAAATTCTTCAAAGGAATAGAGAAAGTTCCATACCTCACATTGATAACCTTTTAAGTGGGGCTATAGACAATGGATAATGTTTCTTACCTCTTTGACAACTATCCTATTTCATCTCGATATTCCTGAAGATCATGTTTGTGTACTTCATCATCTATTACAAAATCTTGGAATACATCAGTGCTGGTAAGAAAATTTATGATATGAGTATCATTATTTAACACTCTCTAATTCATGATGTACTATGAGAACCTGATTGTAACCAAACAAACCATCCAAAAGAGAGAACACTTAGGAACCAAGGATGAGTTGTAATATTTTCTCCATGGGGAGAACTAGATAATTGTCCTTGTTAGACACTCGATTTAAGTTTTTTAAATCTACACATAGTCTACTCTCCCCCTATTTCTTCATGATAGGAACTTGACCGAACACCCAGGTAGAATGAAGAACTTTAAATATAATCCGAGTGTCCAACAATTTCGTCACTTCCTTCTGAATAAGTGTTTGAAGAGTCGGATGTATTTTCCTCAAATTTTGTTGGAATGAATTGATACTTTCTTTGATTGGAATGACGTGTTGAATAAAGTGTCATTCGTCTTCAAATATTCATATGTCCAAGTGAGTACATCACGATATTTATTAAAACACTACATGAATGTATTTTTTCTGCCTCTGAACAACAAGTTCCTAGATTGATGTATTTGGGTCGTTCATGGGTCCCTAGATTCACAAGAACATGCATCATAGTAGAGTTTTTTTTCTTTGGATTCATTGGCTTTATGAACTTAATCTGCAGACCAAACAAATTTTCAAGAAATAACACATTCCTCGGGATGCAATTAGATTTATCTTACTTGTTCCATCCTGATATTCCCGAAGATCTTGTTTGTGTACTTCATAATCTATTGAACCTTGGAATACATCAGTGATGGTAAGAAAATTTATGATATGAGTATCATTATTTAACACTTTCTAATTCGTGATGTTGTCCAATATTGAAGGCCTGAAAATAATTTCAATAGAAAAACCATTATTAAGGGGTGTGAATCTAGATGTTGCATTTGCTAACGTATTTGCAACAATGCTTTGACAATGAGGTATAGAATTAATATTAAATGCTTCAAAGGAATAGAGAAAGTTCCATACCTCATGCTGATAACCTTTTAAGTGGGGGTACAGACAGTGGATAATGTCTCTTACCTGTCTGAAAACTATCTTGTTTCATCTCGATATTCCTGAATATAATGTTTTTGTACTTCATCATCTATTACAGAACCTTGGAATACATCAGTGCTGGTAAGAAAATTTATGATATGAGTATCACTATTTAACACTCTCCAATTCGTGATGTTGTCCAGTATTGAAGGCTTAAAAATAATTTCAATAGAAAAACCATTATTAAGAGGCATGAATCTAGATGTTGCATTTGCTATCATGTTTGCAACAATGTTTTGACAATGAAGTATAGAAGTAATATTAAATTCTTCAAAGGAATAGAGAAAGTTCCATACCTCACATTGATAACCTTTTAAGTGGGGGTATAGACAGTGGATAATGTTTCTTACCTGTCTGACAACTATCTTGTTTCATCCTGATATTCCTGAAGATCTTGTTTGTGTACTTCATCATCTATTAAAAAACCTTGGAATACATTAGTGTTGGTAAGAAAATTTATGATATGAGTATCATTATTTAACACTCTCCAATTCGTGATGTTGTTCGGTATTGAAGGCCTGAAAATAATTTCAATAGAAAAAAACGTTATTAAGGGGCATGCATCTAGATATTTCATTTTCTAGCATGTTTGCAACAACGTTTTGACAATGAGGTATAGAAGTAATATTAAATTCTTCAAAGGAATAGAGAAATTTCCATACCTCACACTAATAACCTTTTAAGTGGGGGTACAAACAATGGATAATGTTTCTTACCTATTTGACAACTATCTCTGAATCATGAAAAACCCAAAGAATTTTTACCTTATGGTCGATGGCCTTCTTCGATCCTTAGACCAAGGATTCATATTCAACAGTATTATTGGTGCATTCAAACTACAAACATCATGATATAAGACTCTTATGTTGTTTAGGATCGATAAGGATGCATCCTTCCCTAGATCCTTCCTGAGATTTGGAGCCATCGAAGAGCAAAGTCCACATGTTAGTGTGTAAATCCAATTTAGTTACGCAAAAACCATGTTTTTTTACTATAGCATAATCATTAGCATCAGTTAGAGTGCATTGAAGGAGTTTTTACTGTGTGACTATTTGAATAGGAGATGGATACACTTCATAGCAACCATGGTCAGTCTCTAAAAAGTATTTTCTCAAAGAAGTATGGGAAAAGTTGATGGGATCATTATTACCTTCAAGTTGTTTTACTGTATGTTTCATATGAGCCTCATTGTTCACCTAGATCGGATTTAGATTGCCTTTGTATGGAAGCCACAAGTGGGACCAGTCCATGGAGAAATAACCTTGAAGTTTTGCAGACCAGTCCCTGCTCAGTAGTAAACCATAACTTTTTGGAATGTCTACAACGATGATATCATGACCTGATGGACTCTGGGACTAAATGCTAGCCTAATCATAACATCTCTAAGTTTACCTCTTTATTTAACATGTGATTTATCTAGTTGTATGATTTTGGTAGTACTCATTTACGGGACAACATTGATTGTTTGGCATACTGAGTATGGCATGATATTGGAGGAAGCACCATAGTTCGCTAAGAAGGTATGCACATTAAAATTGAAAATTGTGTATGTAAGAAGAAAGGGTGGGACCTGAGACCTCGAATGTGAGCCTATATTGGATACATTTAYGGAAAATTAATCTCAAATTTTCTTTCTTCCTTTGCTTCAACATATTTAKAAATTCTCTTCATTGTAGAAACTATCTTCTTATGACRGTCATTATAATTGAAAGTGTCAAGAATAAGATTTCATTGTTGGGGAAGTGTGCAAATATAATACATTGATATTTTGGCCTTGGTCTTATTTAGATATTCAATAAAGTTATATTCTAARGCATAAGTTTYAGGTTTTCTTAGTGCTTTGCTTACTTGAGAGRTCAAAGTACTTAGTTTGTTGTTGCTAGCTGGTGTAGGGGTATTTGTTTTATCACTAGGTGTTGTTGGGGTCCAAGTGATTTGTTTCTGAGTAGGAACAAGATGAGTTATTTCTCTTAGAGTAGTAACGGTTTTTTATGGGTGAGGGATTTTGGGAACAACACCCTTGATGCACAAGTTGTAATGTCAGGGAGAAAATTTTGTGACTTGTGTGTCTCCCACAAAAACTTCTTCAATATAATCCTCATCTAAATCTATACACCAATCCCATAGAAACATGGCATATTCCTAAGTGGTTACCTCAATGGTTGCTTCCTTTTCTACTTCCTTGGTCTAGTTATCATCATTCTCTTGCTAATCTAACAACTCGTTAATAATCGAGGTCATATATTTTATCCAGTGAGGAAATTTTTTTCTCATAGTGGTTCTACTGGTGAATGAACATAAATTGTCCATGCCAAAGTAATCTATATTTAAAGTGATACTTGGGACTTCAATAGGTTTCGAATGGTTTTCATTCCTATAAAATAACGGATGGAGAGGTCTAGGATTTCAAGACCCTTCCTCAACGTTCTTCTTAAGGTCTACTACTTCGTTTGAAAGTTTCTTCATTAGTTTAACCATGTTGTCTAGGTCCTTGGGTTCTTTCTCAAGAGGTTTAGTTAAGAGTAAGGGATTCTTCCTAGCCAGTTTTGTTTTTTCAGATGCATGGTGGTTGTCCAAGGAAATCACTTTCTCAATATTTTTATCTTTCTCAAAATTATGGGTTAAGAAAACCTTTCCATCTAATTTAATGAACATTCCTATAGAGGGATGTAACTTTGAAGTATAATATTCGATAGCTAAGGGTTCCAAAATGAGCAGTTTCAACAATGAAGTTTTTGAGGACTGTAGTGAAGCGTTGGTTGTAGCTTTCTCTTCTCCAAAATTCCCAATAAAGGTCTTTTCAAAATCATTCGAGTGGGTTATGGAGCTATTTGGTAGGTTGAAATACCATGTGGATGCCTTGTTCTCCAATATGTATGGAAAGAACCTACAAAATACATCTTCATAAAAAATGTCGAGGAGACGGGTGGCTAGAAAGAAATTCTTTACATGATTTTCAGGTGAGCTTGATTTGTCCAAGTCAAATTTTGGGAGAAGTATCTCCGGATGTTTGGGTAATTCATGCAAAGGGTTAACTAAGTTTAAATCACCTTGGGACATCCATGGTGGAAGAAAATATATTCTATTTCAATTTTCACCCATGCTATCGTCGGAATTAGATCTTGAATATTCACCGTCAAAATTGTTTTCTAAACTAGGATGAGTAGGACTAGGAGGTGTGGGAGGAATCTGGTCTAAGGTTGCGGTAATGGCCTGTAGATTAGTTTCGATCAAATATTCTATGGAGTCAACAAGAATTTTTTTCCAATTCTTGGGTCGTCTTACACATGTATCTCTCCTCCTAGGGACTGTTGAAGTTATGTTTCTTTGGCAAGTAACTTGGCATATGAGCATGTGATGTGACGAGTTTCAAAAAACTCCTCATTAGGGATGAGGTACCAAGATTCTATCTGATTTTTAGGGCTGCCAGTAACACTTTCAAATGCAAGATTTGAATCTTCAAAGGTGATGTCTTGATCATAATATATATGAGGGAAATGTTGTTAGACATGAATATTATCAGAGGACTAGTCATGCATATGTAGTTGATTTATTCTATCCATGCAAAAAATGGTCCCTCCTTCTAGTGCCAATTATGTTGATGGGGAATAATCGCCCTTCAAGAGTAAAGGGTACTCATCGGTACATGATCCCAATTAGACCATGCACCATTTGGTTTAGGAGACCCATCTAGATTCTAGACCAACTTCATATCCTATCTAGGATCATCTACGATAACCAAATGAGAAATTGTAAATGAAACTAATCCATGTGAATAACTTCTTCCAGATAGTTGTTAAGAAGCAACAAGGTTAGAAAACACAAGTATGTAGATACATAACCAGATTAGTCTAAATCATGTAATTACATAAATAATAAACTCATCATCTCAAGGAAAAACATAAGAAAGAATAAGAAAATATGCAATGATATTTCAATTTGCATTAGAGTAGTCTATAAGAAAAATGATATCTTACAACGCATGTAAATAGTACAAAGTTAGCTGAAAAATAGTTTACACCAACCACCATCTACAAGGGTTCTTCTCTCCAAAAATTGGCCCCAAGGGATTCTTAGTATTAATTCACAATTTTTTTTGTCAATATATAATGGTTGAAGAGCCTCTACAAAGTGGGATTTCTCCTCTATTTAAAGGAATTCTAGTAACCATTGAAAGTGTATTCTTGAATTCTGTAAGAAGCGGTTACAAAAAATCTTCATCTTCCCACATATGAATTGATGATGACAAGTTTTGGCAAGAGATGAATATGAGGGAAGTTGGTAAAATAAAAAATAGGAAATAGTTATGAGAAAATTAAAAAAGAATATTTTGTCTTATTCATGTGTCCTTGTCACTAATGTAGGATGCCCAAAATTTGTAGTGGCCATTGAGTGATATGATACCGTGGTAGAGAAGTTCCTTCGGGGAGGATGTGTGCAAAGCTGAGTTGTTAGTGAGGGTTTTCATGTCTCTTGTTAGAGTGGCCATGAATTCTTAGATCATTGGTTGAACCTTGGTCGGTTGAATGAGGTGTTCTTCCATTGCTTCAATTGTGACCTTTGTGGCAACTTCAACTCTCTCCCATTTCAGATTTATATTTTGTTGGATTTTTTCAAGGAGTTGTTCCATTGCAATGGTTTTCCTAAGCTCCTCGTTGGGAGGGAGGTGAACCTTATGCACTAATATCTGTGCAACTTTGTGGAGTTTTTCACAGGTTGCAAGTGAGCTTGTTGTTTCCTTTTATGCTCTCTTTCCTGCTTGTCGGCATCGATCAAGGGAAGCATAATTAGTTCTTCTTTTTGCTTCTGAGGGGTGGGGAAGTTTGGCAGGAGAATTTTTATTTTCAAAGATCCACCTTTTCATATCATTTAGGCCTTCTCAAATGGTGATGAATTGGATGTTTTTGTTTTGCACACAAATATATTGGTCCATTATGTTGGCTTCGAGCTACTGGAAGACATGAATATGGGAATATATATCTATAATAGCCTCCTCAAGCTCTGCCCTTACTTTTTAAACACATGATTTGAATTCCCTTAGACTTCCCTTTTATTTCTTCACATGCCTGAGTTGTTCTTCCAGTTCTCTAATCCTGGTATCTATTTCTTGGTTTTGGAAGAACAATTTATTGAGGTTATGCTCTGTTTCTATGGTGAATGTAGTGCTAGCGGATGCTATGGAGAGTGTATCTTGGCTAGCATTTTATGTCACTATATTCTTTGTGATGACTGATAATGGATTTCCTCCTATGACTAGTACCTTCCTAATTTGTTGTTGCACAATTTGGCCAGTGGATTTTTCAAATTTGAACTTTTTCAAGTTTGCCACTTTGTTTGACTTGTAAGGTGTACGAAGCCCCAACTCCATTCCAATGAATTGAAGGTGACCACTAGGAACTTCTGTTGATGTTTCCAGAAGGTTAATGTCCACAGGCGAGGAGTTATTATTTAGAGCCTCTTCATCATTTTTTTGTTTCTCTTCTTTGACTTCCTTAGCTACAAATTCATCTATTTCCCTTTGTTATGGTGTTCCTACTTCTGCAACTTCCTTTTCAGCTGTTGATTTTGGTTCTCTGTCAGCTTATTATACTTTCTTGGTCAATGCCTTTACTTATGCTTATGTTTTCTCAATTGATGTTGGTGTTGTTGCATCAACTTCTTCTTTTTCCTTGGATTCTTCAATCTTTATTTTCTTTTCGATTGCATCCTCCTTATTTTTCTGGACCTTCTCATTTTTTCTTTTTTTCTTATGAGTCATTGGTTCCTCCTCCTCTGTTGATCCAGAGTGTGTAGATGTTGTTGCAAAAAATTCTTTTTTTGTTTCCTCTTCTTTGTCTCTTTTCAGGGCCTCTTCTCAGGATTTCTCTTCATTAGCGATCCTTCCTATAGGTTTTCCCTTCATCTTGGCAATGACTTCATAGTATTTCTAGGAACCATAGAGAAATTCCTCCTCCTTCCATTTGGCTGAAGTATATTCCCATGGGTGTTTTTACTTGCTACAATTTTCCTTGACTACTTTCTTAGGATCATGTCTTCATAAGATTTCCTCTCTGAAGTGGAATGACAAAATTGTGTCCACTTATACTTGGGATTGCTTAATGCTTCCGAATGAGTATGATCCGACCCATAATGACAGAGGGGGAAGATAGCCTTATTATCATGATATAATTCTACCCCGACTCCATGGATCAAATTTTAATATGCAATCTCCTAGAGCACTAACCTATCAATCACAAACGTTGGTATTGAATGGGGATATTTGGTAGCTCTGTAAACCCTTATGTAAGTTATGTTCTCGATGAGGTACCGGTCTCCAATATTTTGGATTATTTCTAGTGCTTTATCGATCATACACGAAGCTAGTGAGTTGAATATGATCTCGTAGAGTGGTGCTAATAAATAACCACAAATACTGTGATACTTCATTATGTATTTGTGCTCCGAGAGCACCTTGCAATAGATATGCACATACGGGTCAGTTGGTTGCAAGGTCCAACCCATATTGGGATATTGATGTTGCATGAACATAATATCCAATAGATAAGAATACATGTGAAATCTTGGGAATTGACCTGGAGTGGTGTCCTTGACGGTTGTGATGGACTATGCTAGGGATTTTGACGAGATGTCAGCCTAATTGAATGATTCCCCTTCATCAACACAATATTATATCAGAGGCATAAGGGATAAAGTGAATTTAGAAGCAGCTTTTTCCCCATAAATCCTACATAGCATCACCACAATGTATTGATATGGCGTTCTTAGAGACATGGTGGGATATTCACCAAACAGTACGAGTTTGAACGTTTTATTGGATTGTACTAGATCTTGATTAGATCCTTTTCCTTGCATGTGAACTTGTTGATGATTTCATCATCCATTGACCAAGTTTTCTCTTCCAAATGGTAATACTTGGCTATGTAATATTCTTTGAATGACACTATGGGTTGGCCCTTAGCATTGATTATATACTGGTTGTCAAGGTATATGTGCTTGAGTATCCATGAGATTACATCTGCAAAAGGGAAAATTGTTGCATAAGCCGCCACCCTATGCAATCCTAACCTATAGATATTTTTGAATATTTTGATCTCATCCCAATCTTCAACTTCCATAGGGAAGTTCTTCTTCTTGAACATCTGGAAAACTTCACCCCATTTGAGTGAAGTTCCCCCTTTATCTAAGAGTCTTGTAGTATCATAATAGACAACCCTTGGGGAATTAGGTTCTTATTTATGTCGGATTCCACTCCCGAAAGATTCTGTTGTGGGTACTTTTCTAGTTGTTTTCTTGTGATACAACATATCTGAATCTGCGACAAACACAATATAATTAATGCATCAAACCAACAATAAAAGAAGATACGACAACAAAAATAAAATGTTAGTCATGATAATGATGTAAATTCTTGGGCTCTTGAGTAGTAACTGGGGTTCAAATATGAATCCACTTTTATAAGTATGTGTGTGTACCTGAGGAATTACTTGATTCAATGTTAGGAGGTAAATCATTGTCTGAAGAACATAGGATAATTCGATACATGGTGAGAATTTGAGGAAGTCTGGCTTAGATTTGAGAAGAGCCTAGTTGAATCGATGTTATTGTTATTAAATTTGATGATAAAGAAGGAAGTGAAACTAGAGTTAAAGATGACAAGTGCTCTGGTATGTATCAAAGAAGATGGTGGACGCTTCACTAGTGTGGACCAAAGATGATCTTTCTAAGTGTGTTGGTGAGCGAAGCTATGTATCAGAGTAGTTAGTGGGAATCCATCCTTACTTAATGATGACATTGTGCCAAGTCTGTCGATAAATCATAGGTATTCGTGTTAAGTATGTCGATGTTATTGGATAAATCCGTAAATGTGGACATAAACTGATCTCCCTAGATACACCTAGATCTAGAACAAAATAAGATAGGACATGGCACTTTCCCTAAGCTATAATCATCGAATTTACTATCAAAGAAGAGATGAGTGATATACCTTTGAATATCACTTCCTTATATCTTTGTTGTCCTTGGTCCTCTTCGGTGCTCTTGTGATATCATATCTGCAATGACACAAACCAACCAAAGTGAAAGCAACAATAGTATATTCAATGAAAACTTAAACATGTGATCAAGGAGTCATGTAATAAAATGAGAATGATTTTATGGGAAAGAAACATGCCACCATATTATATTAAGTAAAAGTGGAAGATACAACCAAACTGCCTTGATGTTGCAAGGTTCCCTTTTAGTGGCCCTTTGCTCCAACACACACAATTCAAACTTACATGAAGATGATCCAAAATAGCCTGATGGACAAATGGATACCTCACGCATCAATTGAAATAGAATCCCTTACACACTTCTCAACCTATTCCTTCATTAATTCCTTGCTTAATGTTTCTTGTTTTGCTTAACCTTTTCCATGAGAAATCCATCATTATATAGGAGAAAGAGAGGTGGTTAAAGATATTAGGATGATCCCATCAAATCAGAGAAGTGAGTAGGATCCCAACCATAC
>JASDQU010241136.1:157149-180049 GCA_032191745.1 Picea mariana | reverse complement strand
GATGCAAAGATAGATTCAAGATGGGTGGTCAGTTCTTGTTTGACTTCCTCCATTGAGGATTGCACGGGATGCATTTATGGTTGTATTGATGGATGCATCGAGGGAGGTAACAGGAGCACTGAGTTGTTTCACTTCTTTTTGGGTCTCTAGGAAACTAGATTGCAAGGTGTTGAAGTGAGACTCCAGTTCTTGGCTACGGGTATGGGCCATGAGGATGGGTGAACTGAAAAGGGGCGGGCGAGGTCAAAATTTTTTCAAGAAAATGATATGGATGAATGTGATATGGATGAAGTTATACTCCGGTCTGAAGAATACAGGAGTGATGAAATCCCCAAATGCTTAACCAGAAAGAAATGTGTATTTACTTGGCAACTCGAACACAATTGCGCGGCAATAGATCTGGTCGGTTTTAATTTGTTTATGTTTCTGTCCCCCAAGGGTTAGGTATTCAAGGGTTCTATAGACAAGGGTTTGCCCTGTGCTATAGCTCTCTGATATACGTGTGGGGTCCAACAGTAGTACTCGGCCCAATATCTCAGGGCACTAACTAAGGAGGATAGACCGTACCCTTAGCCGTACTACCCGACTACCCAGGTACTAGAGAGTATCTTCTCGAGTGCTGTTCTCGGTGACACTATAGCAGTCCGACGACCGATAGGTTTATCTAAAGAAGGCTTCAAGAAATCTAGGCCGATCCGTACACAGGTGTTGTCTGATGCGCTACCACTCAAAGGGGTACCAACAGGGGTTACAAGGGTGGCCAACAGATGTGCGCTTAAGAACGACTTGTATTTCCTGCGTGTATGAATCCCTCAACCGCGGGTTTATGCGTGTAACGACAGATCTCTGTGGCTTAAAGACGTCGGAATACGTCTCTACCCTGAAAAAAGATTCCCACAATTTCTGCCAAGGAAAGTGCTCTGATACCACTTGCAAGATACCAAATATAATAAATACGTAGAACAAAAATAAAATGCTAGAAATGGCAGAATAACAATAATATAACCAACATAATCTCCACAATAACACATAAATGATATAAGAACAACAACAAAAATAACACTTTGATTCAGAAAGCAATGTTCACAGGCCTCTTCGAGGGGGCAACCTCCAGTCGAGCAACGCTCTGTTACAATAATCTCCAAGCTAGGGTTTTCATACCCTCGACCCTTATTTATACTAAATATGTCTATCAAGAGAAGCATCTAGAGGAAGATCCTTCTAGAAGCGGAAGCTTCTATTAGGTCTTCTTACATCCGCCTTATTCTATTTTATTGAAAGGCCTTATTAACATTGATGTTTATTACATCCGAATATATTGATCTACCTATGTGCGGGTTAGGACCCTAACACTCGGTAGGCATGATTTAGTACAGGACGTTTATGTGATGGACCTCCCTAACACAAATATAATTCTGGGAGTACAGTGGCTCAGTACGTTGGGGCCTATCACCACCAACTACAAGACCATGGAGATGTCTTTCACAGAGGAGAGTGGAAGAAAGGTAGTCCTCAGAGGCATGACAAGCAACACAACCAAGGTAGTCACAACGAAGCGGATGGAGGCCATTTTCAGGAGAGAGGAGATTGTGTATGCTGCTGAGTGCAAGATTTCAGCATGTGTGGACAAAAAGGGGAAGGTTCACTACGTACCAGAGATCTAGAGGATCATTGACAAACACAATAAGGTGTTTGGACCTATCCCACTAGGTGTGCCACCAGATAGGGGATTTGAGCATATCATTGAGTTGGAGGAAGGGGCAAAGCCAGTCATAACCATGCCTTACAGACACCCAAAGAAGTAAAGGACAAAATAGAGAAGGCCATCAAAGAGCTCTTAGATATGGGTCACATTAGACCAAGTTCCAGCCCTTTTGCCTTGTCAGTGGTACTGGTCAAGAAGAAGGATGGAACCATGCACATGTGCATTGACTTCAGGGCACTAAACAAGAAAACTATCAAAAACCGGTATCCCATTCTGAGGATTGATGAGCTATTGGACGAGCTCCATGGGGCTGTTTATTTCACAAAGATTGACTTGCGCTCTGGTTACCATCAAATCAAAATGAGGGAGGAGGACATCCCTAAGACTGCCTTCAGGTGTCACTACAACCACTATGAATTCTTAGTGATGCCATTTGGATTAACCAATGCTCCACCCACATTTTAGTCATGTATGAACCATGTCTTCAACAAACAGTTGAGGAAGCATCTTCTTGTATTCTTTGATGACTTACTAATCTATGGGAAGACGTGGGAGGAACACCTTCAACATGTGGAACAGATCTTAACTATCATGGAGAGCCAATCCTTGTATGCCAAGGAGTTCAAATGTGAATTTGGGATGAAAGAGGTCCTCTACTTGGGGCACATTATTGGAGTTAAGGGGGTACAGGTACATCAGGAGAAGATCCAAGCAATAGTTGAGTGGCCCACACTTAAAACCCTTATAGAGTTGAGGGGATTTCTTGGTATTTGCAACTATTACAGGAGATTCATCAAAGGGTTCTCCCAACTTTGTGCACCTTTGACTGATCTAACTAAGAAAGGAGCCTTCAGATGGAGTGAAGAGGCCCAAGCTACATTTGACAGGATGAAGAAAGTAATGAGCACATGCCTACTGTTAGCCTTACCAGATTTCGGCCAACCCTTCACACTGGAGTGTGATGCCTCCGAAGAAGGCATTGGGGTCGTACTAATGCAAAATAGGCACCCTCTTGCCTATGAGATCCGAAAATTGAGGGGTCCTAAGCTACTTTACACCATCTATGACAAGGAGATGCTGGCTATCATGCATGCTTTGTCCAAATTCAGGCAATACTTGGTAGGTGCAAGATTTGTGGTAAAATCAGATCACAACAGCCTTAAGTACTTCTTGAAACAGAAGGACTTAAACGAGAGGTAGCAGAAATGGGTCAGCAAGATAAATGCCTATGACTTTGACATTGAATTTGTCAAAGGGAAAAACAACATAGTTGCGGATGCCTTATCCAGGAGGCCATTAGTTTATGCCATGACAGATATATCGGTTGACTGGAAGGCCCACCTCTTGGTGGAATATTCCAAGAATCATTTCGCTTGTCAGTTGATGGACGGGAAAATACAGGATGATAACTTCAGAGTCATAGATGGCATCATCTACTACAAGGGCCAAATCTTCTTGGTTCTGGAGTCAACCTTCAAAGCCAAGATACTACAGGCGTGTCATGATTCACCAATGGTAGGGCACCAATGGATTGGCAAAACATATAGGCATGTAAGGGAAAGGTTCTCATGGAAGGGCCTCAAAGAGGATGTGATGAGTCACATCAAGGAGTGCACTACTTGCCAAGAGAATAAGGATGAGCACACTCATCCAACAAGACTATTACAACCTCTACCCATCCCAGAGCACAAATGGGAGAGCATCTCCATGGATTTCATCACAGGATTGCCAAGGGCACAGGGTAAGGATTGCATTTTCGTAGTGGTAGACAGGTTGACTAAATTTGCACACTTCTTCTCCATTGCTACAGACTTCAGTGCAACACAGGTGGTCGAATTATTCTTCAGAGAGATCTTCAAACTGCATGGTCTACCTAAAACCATTGTTAGTGACAGGGATAGCCGATTTATGAGCACATTTTGGCAGAGTTATTCGGGATGGTTGGTACGACCTTGACCCCTAGCACTAGTTATCACCCTCAGACTGATGGGCGAACTGAAATAGTCAACAAATGGGTAGAAGGCTACCTCAGGAATTATGTAGCAGGGCAGCAAAAGGCATGGGTTAGGTGGCTACACTTGGGGGAATACTGTTACAACACCACCTATCACATGTCCATAGGCATGACTCCATTCAGGGCGTTGTATAATTATGACCCACTCTCTTTTGTAGAGATTGCTTTTGGTGATGGCAGAGCCCCGATGGTACAGGATTGGGTGCAACAGAGTCAGGACATACTCAAGGAGTTGAAGGATCATCTACAAAGGGCATAGAATCAACAGAAGGTCCAAGCAGACAAACACCGGGTAGAGCGTACTTTTGAGGTTGGTGACTTGGTCTACCTAAGACTCCAACCGTACAGACATGCTTCTATCAAAAGGAGTGTAGTAGAAAAGCTCCAACCCCAGTTCTTTGGGCCATACAGGATCAACAGAAAGGTAGGGGTCGTGGCTTATGAGCTTGAGCTTCCACATGGTAACAGGATACACAATGTTTTCCATGTGTCATGCCTGAAGAGGGCCATCGGCCAACACATCACCCCACTTGAGGTGCTGCCACCTCTAGATGAAGAGGGGCAATTGGTACTAGTGTCGGAGGAAATATTGGAAGTTCGGGAGAAGAAACTCCGAAAGAGGAGCATCAAAGAATACTTAATCAAATGAAAGGATTTGCCCATTGATGATGCCACGTGGGAGAATGAACAGGTGATATGGGAAACAGGTTCGGAATTGCTTGCAGGCAAGCAATTTCTAGCAGGGGAGACTGTAATGTCACCCACCTCTTGATGAAGAGGTTTGGGAAGACTTAGTGGTCTAGACATCCCCTCTAGACCATAGTCTCATACAACATGGGGAAAGGTCGGCTAACTCAATGTTATATTTTGAAGTTGACTTAGAAAAAGGTAAAAAGGTAGAAAGTAACTCAATGAAGGAATAGAGCGCTTGAGGTTGAGTTAGGAATTGAACCTAAGGGTTAACTTAACTCAACAGAGAAACAAAAAGAGGTATAAAGGAAAGCCTAGGGCACACCTCTCAGATCATCTTGGATATTATTGCATTTGGCTATTGGGCTCTTGAGCACACAGTTTTGAGAATAGAAACCCTAGAGAACAACTCAGTGGTGAAAGATTCCACTCACCTTGTTCCAAGGTTGGTCTCGGGGATGAAATACTCCACCCACACCATTCTATAGTCTTCATAGGTACCAACATTGGTTCAGGAGGGCAGCAGGCCGTACCCTTGAGGGTTTTCCAGCAGGGGCGCATCATTTCTTGGAGAGGAGTTCGATCTAGCTTTGTGACAGGGTCTATTGACATTCTAGCACCTGGGAATTACTTGCAGGGCCTTGTTCATCAAATTTGGAGCATTTTGGGAGGGTTACTCCTGCTAGATTATTATCTGGAGCATTGAGACGTTTTTGAGAGGAGGGCGCAACTGTGATTAAGATCTGTCTAGTTTGAGAGGGTTTCACCTCAGATCTGACCCTGAGACTTCTCCTAGTAGCTTGTGGTGGCCCGATCTATCTTTCTAGAGATTTTCAAGGTGTTTGGAGACCTCCTCCATCAGGGCTGAAATATTGAGCTTGACAGTCTTCAGGAGGGCACAACCTGGATTAGGGTTTTAGCAGTTTGGAGGGGTAAACGTTGGCATCTGGACTTCAGACTTCAGGGAGGGCTTCTACTTGCCCTGATCTATCTTTCTGTGGAGTTTAGCACTATTTGGAGATCTCTTTCAGCTGGGCCAAAATCTTGGTCTTCTCATCTCTTCAGCAAGATGTGCCATCAACCAGGGGGGTTGGACGTGACCTTGGTTCTTCTTGCATCGATCTTCATTGTATATCCAGCCTTTGGAGGCTTGTTTTGTCTTATCGGGAGCATTTTGTAGCAGCTCATATATATTCTCTTGGAGCCATCTGATGCTATTCTAGATCTGCCTCCACTTTGTATCAGGTTCTTTCTTTTCATAATATAAAGGTCAGATCTATGCTTTTGGGTTCCATATCTTGTGTACTGGTTAATTCTTGTATGTGCATTGAGTGTATATTCAGATCTGTGCTTAATAACTGAATATAACCCTAAGGCCGAAACTTGAGAGGCCAACCTGCAAACACACACAAACAAACAAGTAAATCAGTGGTCAGTAGTGTTCCAAGAAAAAAAATTGGCCTGGGAACATTACACTCTTCCCCTACTAGGGCGTCCCCTCTCTCCCACTACTTAAATTGCTGTTACAAACTTTAACCTACAGCCATTAGGGCTCTCTAACCCTAGCTACTAATTCTCTCTTAACTCCTAAACTAACCCTAGATTAGCTCCTAAACTTTGCTCTAACTCTACTAACTAGGGCACATCTTTTGGATTAGTTGTTGGCATCTTTTGATGGTGTAATTTGCTGATAAAAGTGAATGATAGCTACAGCCATAAGGCTGCAATTTTCTGCAGAAAATACATGTTGTAACAGTTTGCTTTATTCAGCCTCAAAGTGCCATTTTTCAGTCATGATTGATTGCCATATTCATTGATAATATTGTTGATTGATCTTATGCTTTACAAGCTGATTTGAATGTCTTACTTGCTGATATAAACTGTCATCTACTGCTGCAAATTAGGGACAGCAAGCTTAACTTGCTGATCCACACTAACATATATCATTGCAAGTTGGATTTTCTTATGTCTCGGGCAGGTACAATCATCCGGAGAGGTACTACACCGTTGGGGCAACAATCACTTGACTTACAAGGCATCTCTTTCCACATCTCTTTCCACTTAGACTTGACTTCTAGGGGTTTTACTTCCATATCGATTCATCTATATCTCATTCCCCCTAGGGTCACCGGGATCGCCTCCCTAAAGTGACCTAGTCACCCTTGAAGTGCGGGATCTACATCGAGGTGACATTGGGTGTAGGATTCCCAAGTTGTAGCACTTGCTTTTGTGGTTGGGTCGGGCTTTGCCCAACCTACAACTTGTGCTATAACAGGCCTTACTTTGAAAGTTTGATCAAATCATGGCAACAATATTGATTAACTCGTTGGCTATTTGTTATTAAGATAGAAATATGCATTTTATAATCAAATAACATCACATGTATATCATAATGGATCTAAATAAACAAGGCAAATGCAGTGTCATCATATTTTCCTTATCTATCACATTGTAATTGTATAATATAATTCTACATTACCATATTTGTAAACATTCAACCATCAATAAGATATGAGTTAAATTGATGCCAGTCCTGTCAATAGGGTAACAGGAGGCTAAAATATACTGAAAAGACCCTATAACTGTCTTTGGTCTAAACCACATTTTCTAATGCAAGCTGTCATTGTTTAGGGCCAATTTCCTGCAAGACAGCTCTCTTATTGAGGCTGTTGGGGTTTTCTTGCTAGTTGTTGCACTTGCTGGAATAAAATGAAAAAGAATGAGAAAAACAGAAACAGTTATATTCTTAACCAGGTCCTTGCACTTATAGATCAACCTGCTGTCTTTATTAAGGCAAAATTTAACATTTAATGACAAACCACGGTAATTATACAGGAGTCAATGGGGCTATGGCTCTCTGGTGAGGCCTGCAGAGAATTGAACCATCCACCTGGTTTCCATTCTCAATTTGGTCTGCCCACGCAAATGGCATATTAAGATGGGATGAGGCTGGGTGCATGTCCTAGGTGTATTTGGCGAAATATATACCCGTGAGACCTAGCATCCAAGCCAAAAGGAGTCTGTATTATGTGGTGCAGCCCCTCCTGGCATGTGTCTGGAAGCCCTGAAAAGAAAAAAAAATTCCAGCAGATCACTGCCCTTGAATCTCAGTAATTCCTCTTTGATAGTGTAAGACATGCTCATCATTGATCAATGTATGTGAATAGAGTGATAACAAAATGGAGTGAAAAGAAGAATTTATGGTAGTTTTTTAGCACCATTAAACACTAGCAGACATGAAAATGAGGTTAACAAACAACATGTAGCTCAACTTATGAGTGAACACTGAAGACGTATTGTTTTGTTATTTGGACATTTTCTACACTGTATTTTCAATTACGGGGAAAATCATATAGGTACTATTTGTAAGAATTTTAATAGATTTTTAAGATCTGATCCACAATGACAAAATATTTGGCAGCAAATTGCATCACATGGGCTCTTTGACATGCAAGTAAAGGCTTGTGGGGATATCCATATTGATGACCATCATACAAATGAAGATGTTGCTCTTGCCCTTGGAAGTGTAAGTGTTTTTTGTATATTGGTTCCTATTGATGCTTTGCAAGACCTTATATTTTCTTTTTGTTTTGAACTTTTAAGGTTTATTTTATATATCGATATATCTGTATCAATTATTTATCAATTGTTTTTATATATAATTTTTTTTCTTCTGGTGATTGATTTTATATCTTCATGTGATGGCCACTATTGTGGAAATTTGTAGTCTCTACTTCAAGCTCTCGGGGATAGAAAAGGAATCTATCGTTTTGGAGATTTTTCAGCTCCTTTAGATGAAGCTCTCGTACATGTCGCCTTGGTAAAAACTTGCAGCCTAAGTGTTTTAATCCTTCAAGCCTTGAAAATATTGAAAGGCATGATAAGAATTTGATTTATGATGGCCAGTGATTAAAAACAGTGAAGAGATAATTAATTGTCGAATTTATATGAAAAGAGAGGTATTTGAATTGAAATGGTGGTTATATGTATGCCATGTAACAATTTTTTATTGAGAGTTGTTGTAGTCATGGTAGTTGTTAAATACGATTTCCCTCTTACTTTTAGCTGAACATTGATATGTCTGCACCAGTTGCACATACAAAGGTCATGTGTACATGTTGATTGAGAAAGTACTAGATCATGAAAATACACACTTATGCGTCATGACTCATGATAGAAGATTATCATGCTGTGTTTTTCTAGTTCAACATGGTATCAGAAATGGATGCTCTTTGATTTAATCCAATAATTCAATCGAAGGGTCTTTCCCATTGCACTGTTGCAGCCAGATAGGGAATTGTGCTTTTACTGAATGCAGAATCCAGCCAGATTAAGTGATTAGATAATGCAACCATATTTTATTTCAAACTGTAGGTTGGTTAGGTTGGGTTTACTGCAGGATTAAGCATCCAGTCCTGTAATCACTTGAAACTAGAAGTTTCAACTGTAACACTTGGAGAAAGTGCTAGTGTCACCTTGCACAATATCCCTCACTTTGGGCTAGTGCTTGTTAGCCTCAGGGTGGATTCCTTAATGATTTGAAGTGGAAATACTTGACTTTTCCCTAAAAAAGGCATTTCAAATCTACAAAATAGCTTGCTGCAATTTTATACCAGATCAGATTTCTGCTGGGAAATTCGCTATGACAGCCTTGAGTGAATAGGGCTTAAGATTATTTTCTGCCTGATTCACTTTCTATATTTTCCTTTTCTTTGACTCCATAGAAGGCACTGGTTATTGATTCTAATTCCTTGCTTTTCATATTTTAAAATCAAACAACGGACACTTTGCATCTTAGTCATATTAAATTATGCATATAGGCCATTTTTCATTCTGTTTTAGTCACATTACAACAAGATTAGCTCACTGTAATTTTCATTTTGTTGCAGAACACTCATAACACTGTAATATCTCATAACACTCTAAACTTGTTTCCTATTGGCTTGTTCTATGGTGGGTTCATAGTTTTCCAATAGATAAGTGCATTGCTTTTTGAGTCAAGTGTACTACAAGCAACCTAGGTGGGTGTTCTACATAATTTTCATATCGCCCATAGCCACTTCCATGCACATTCATCATATTCCTGCTCGTGGTTGACTTGTCATTTGTCATACATCAAGGTCCATACTTAATAGTTGCATTTTGGAAAGCCTCATATTAAGAGTTGTAAGCTCGAGGTAGATGTAGTTAAAATAAAAAGCCAAATAATACAGCTTGAGCCATGCCACCTTGAAAAAAGCCCAATGCCCCAAGTCCCATGCTTAACAATGCATATCCAAAGAAAGGGACCAATCAAATAAAGAAAAAGGCAAGAAAGGGTTAGAGGCTCAAGGAATGGTAACTCAATGCTACACACTCCCTCTCTTTAAAGGCATTCATGTGGATGAATATCTTAAAAGGAACTTATGTGGCTGTGACAGCCAATTCATGAAGTTTCCCTCCCTTAACATCACATCCACTTCATCACCCACACCTAACTTAGTGTTCTAGGAAATGCATCTTGTATTAGGGGTTTCACATGTAATAAAGGTTAATGTTGTCCTTTCCTTTGTCAATTTAGGAAGGGGGTATAAGTTAAACGAGTCATTGAGCTATTAAAAATATGACATCTATGATAAATCACCTTATGATACATATCTGGATGCAATATACGATCATTTGAGTAAAATGCTCTTGCATTGGGATTCATGACATTTTCCTTGGGCATTGTGACTTGGCATGGGCATTGTGACATTGCATCAGACTTTGTAACATTGCATGATGTGTTGAATACTGCACCGAGAGTTGCATCAACTACATTGGGTATTATAGGCCTGCCTTGGGCATTGTGACACTTGCCTAGGGTGTTGTTAGGGAGCTGTGACAGAGCCTTGGATCCTTGAGATGGGTCACTTGCATGGACCATGGAGGTCGTTGCACCTTGGATGATGTTCTATCTCATTTGTTAAGCCTTTTTATGGAGCCGTTCACTTTAGAGCAAGGTTACCAGAATCGGACCAGTCATTGAACCGGTCGACCCAAAAAACCAGAACCGAACCGGAACCGGAAAAAAACCGGATCAAAAAACCGGTCACTAAAAATACATAAAATATTCAAATTTAGAAAAAAAAATACATATTCATGTGCATCCATGTGAATCCAAACCAGTATACAAAAAAATTGCAAAGTTTCTCATATATATATATATATATATATATATAACAAGTAACATTGTATAAAACCAAAATAGCACTAACAGTAAGTGGCAAGTGCACTCCATAGTCATATGAATATCTGGATTTTGAATCAAAATACATCATCAAAAAGGCTTTAAATGGCCTATAAAGTCCAAAAATAACTCTAGAGTCTAGGCTAGAGGCTTTTTGGCTCCGGGATTGAAAACCCTTGAGTAGATTGGGTTCGGTGGTGAAACTAATCCACCCTAGTGAATCAGTTGGAGAGATCAAGCAGATCCTTCACCGAAGATTATTGTAGAAGAAGGGAAACGCTACAGTGGGTCAAATTGTTGTCATTTTTCATATTGTTGGGTGTTTGAGGAGATTGATCTTGTGCAGGTCGAGCTGCCATTTTATTGTTGCTATTTCCAAGGGCGTACCACTCATTATCCAGCAGTTCATGGCAGCAGAAAGAAGGTTCGTTCCACTTATCTTAGCCACGGGGTTTCAAGAAGAGGCCTTACCTTGTTCTCCAGTTCGTGGGAAGCTTAAGGAGGGTCGTATAATCATTTTGCAGCGCGTGGGTTTCCAGCAAGGGGCCGTGACAGTCATTCTAGGCTGTGACAGTCTTGTAGGGGGCGATACCATTGTTTAGCAGGTCGAGGGTCTTCTGAAAGGGCCAAATCTATCATCTACAACATCGTGGAGGTCTAAGGAGGAGCCATACCCTTTATATACAGTCCGTGGGTTCCAAGAAGGGGTCTATGCCATCTTCAACAGCTTGTGGATATTCAAAGGGGGGTTGATTCAATGCACTATATGCTGTCCAACAACGAGGTTATCCACATGTCAGCTTATTAAATAAATCAACAATGTAATTGCTGAGTTTTATTTCATGTTATGATAGTTTGAGTGTGATCATCGTCATCTACATTCAATGTACTGCTACTTTTGATATTAAATGCAATAAAACCCTTCTTGTGTGCCAAATCTATGACGGGTCCGTTGTGAAATTGCTTTAAAGGAGAGATTTGAAATTTTGTTAAACACAACATATATCAGCAGTAAACACAAACATATCAGCAGTAAATACAATACATAACAACAGTCCGTAAGGGGGATCCTACAGTGGTATCAGAGCTGGTACTCCTGCCAGCCTGTGAGTTACATGCTCTTTTAATGTTTCTGGAAGACAAGACATATATCACCTTCAGGAGTAGAAGGCAGGGGGCCGAAAGCCTATTTCATTCAGTGTTAGAAGAAGACGAAGACATGGGGGACATGAATGAACAACCGGAGGGCATCACTATGAGTATTTTGAATGACTTGGCAAGGGGGCAGCAACAGTTGGTTGAGCTTCTCACCCAACTTATAACAAATAATCAAGGGAATCAAAATAATGCAGGCAACAATGATTCAGGAGGGTCAAATGGTAACAATGGAAACCATGCTGAAAGGAGTAACACTCATATCCTTGCACAGAATAACATTCAAACAACTAGTAGAGTGACTCCTAGACCTCTCTTACCTCGATTCTTGGAGGGACAACAAGTTGGAAATCAGGGATAGGAAGGAGAAGGTGAAGGATTTACATATTATTTGAGGGAGTATCAAGCTCTTGGTGAGGAATTTCATGCAGCTATGTCCTTACAGGATTTCTGTACTGTTGCCGCCTTATACACACTTGGGCTATCGTGGAAGAAATTTTCAATCCACTTAGTGTGTCCTTGGGGGCAAGTCTCGAGTCAAGGGTGCTGTCACCTGATCCTCGACTCCTCCGTCTAAGCCAACTCCTAGCGAAGCCAAGGGGGGTAGTCTTTATGAAAAAGAATCTAAGGCTTTTTACTCTATGAAGCTTAAAAACAAATTTATTCTAGGAGTTTATTTGAAATCACAAGATTTAATATAGCAACATAATTGATTCAAAGGATACACCTTGAAAAACTCATAAATGTTAATCATTCACCACATGCCTCAAAGGGAAATAACTTTAAACCAATTGAAGTAAAGATAAGATGACAAATAGATGAAAAGTAGACCAATGCCAGATAAAAATAATATGTGATGTGATGAAAATGCCGCGTTAATTTTATCTTGAGAATTTTATTAAGGGATTTGGGAGTTTTGACAAGTCTTTGAATCCGTGAAGTGGGGATTGAAGTCGGGGTCCCCACTCTTTGTGTGAACAAGTGAATTTGGCTTCCTTGCTTGCTATTCGACAATCTTATAGACGTGCCGACTGGGTGTGCCGTAGGTCCAAAAAGAGGATGGAATCCCCCCTGACTTAACACAGTCCACCCAGATTCAAAGGTCTTAGATGAATAGCACAATAAGAAGATTTCCCTAATTAAACTAGCATGCGTTGCTCAAATCCGTTTCTGGGTCTCCAAAGCCACTTGAATGTAGCAGTGGGATTGCATACACGGTTGAACAACTTGGGTTTATTTCAATAATTGCAACAAAAATAAACTAAGCTAACAACTAGTATTCTATGAAAGCAAAACTAAACTAAAGCTTTGTGATTGATTTTATGACTTCAAATTAGTGATGTGAATTAATTTTATCTTTTTTATGCAACTTTGAAACTAAAAGTTAAGCAAATAACACAGGAAACAACCCCGAAGCAAAAGAAGAAAAACACCTGTTTCCCCCCCAAGGGCAGGGGAAATGAAGAAAACCGACCTTTGTGGCTCACAAACTTTACTAAGCCTTCTACACTACTTTCTTTTTGGGCTTTGGATCCTTATAGAGACGGATCGATAATCTAACTAAATACAAAAAGAAAGACTCTTCGAGCCTTGGATCTTCAAAGGGTTGACTTGGGTAATGGATCTTCAGTTTGGACTCCAAGAAAGAAGAGGAAATCACTCTTGTACCTTGATGGACCTGTTAGGACAACAAATAAAGTTTGTTATTAGTGGCAAAAAATGAAATAAAACATAAAAGAAAAAGAAGAATTTTAAGAAGCTTTTTCAAAGACAATTTTATTCTAAGTAAAGGACAATTTTATTTAGTTTTTTTAGAGGGTTTAGAGGACTCCTGATCGCTTGGCTGCCCCAAACTTATCCAAGTTGGAAAGAGTTTGTCCTTGGCTGTCCAACAACCTGTAAAATCAGCGAAGAAAAGACTCCAAAAGATGCCAAAAATGACTTAGTACAACAAAGAGAAATTAGTCAAAAAGCTTGCAAAACTAAGCTAAAAAACTAAAGACTAAAGACTAAGAACTAATAAACTTTAAACTTTATTGCAGAAAATTTTCTTGCTGTTAGGACAGAAAGCAATTGAGCACTCTATATTGCTAGATTTAACAAATAAACCAAGAAAAGTGACCCAACTTTCAACTTTTAAAATATCAGAAAATTATTTAAGTGAAAGGGAGCCTTTTACTATACTAGATCTATTGGATAAACTTGAAATAATTTTCAGATCTAGAAGATTCATGCATGCATAAAAGAATCACAGTTTTAGCTTTCAGAATTAAGTGCATGCATGTGAATAACAAGTAACTTAGAAATTTTGAAAATAGAATGGTGAGAGAGAGAGAGAGGAAGGCAAACTTGTGCTTGGAAAGTTTTTGATCAATGGAGTCCTTTGTGGTGGAATGTGGAGGGATCTTCTTCAATGACTTGAGAGAATAGAAGCATCAACCTAGATCCTCCTAATCTCCAAATAGAGCATCAATCACTTCAAATCCTTGCAAAACAGAGGGTTAGAAAAATGGTGCCACCTACAATAGAGACTTCAAAACACAATTGGTTAAGCAAAACACAACATGCATTTAAAATCTCTATGATAGATAAACAAATAAGAATGCTAATCAAACAAGTTTAGTATTCCTATCCAAGTAAGCAATAATACTTCTACAAGGCCAATTTAAACCACCATATAAAGCAAGAAATCATGAAACAATATCACCTCACGGTAACATGCATCCACATACTTGACAAGCCACCACTTTGACCTCCAAAGTCTTCTTTATTCCAATGTGCAAAAAATATTACAATGATAAACCACAAGCATCGAATCCCCAAGCTCCAACTGACCAATAATGGAGAGGGGTCAACCTTATTTTATTTAGTTTTGGGTGACAACTCCAATGAAGTGTGCATGGGAGAGGGAGAGTGGCGCATGTGAGAGGGGGAGTGGCGCATGGAGTGATGTAGGGATAAGTGGAGAGTAAGTGAGTTAGAAGTGGAGTGAGGGAGGTGGAGTGGAGATGAAGTGGAGTGACTAGGAGATGGAGTGGAGTGGAGTGAGGAGTCGAGTTCCCTCTTTGGGATCGACACCACACTCCTAAAATGCGCCAACTAGCAAGAGGGAGGTCGAGTTATACATTGGGATCTCCACCACCTGCCATATAGGCTAAGGGATGCGCCCTCACTGGGAGTAGTCACCGCCAACTAATTTATGGACTCCAGACATGTCAAAAACATGTTTTCGACATGTTTATTGACTTACCTATTTTTTAGGAAACTCAATTAAATCCCCTTTTTTGTCTTTTTTGAGAGAAAATACACTTTTGAGTGATTAAAATCACTTTTTTGCCTAGACAGAAGGGGAATAGGGGTCTAGTGGGTGCTTTGGCTTAGAAAACGAGCACAAACATGGCCTCTGACATTGACTAATGCCATATTTTTACATTTTATTGACCTTACATTAAAAATTTCCGTTTTACGGGAAATTTTTTATTTGACTAAAACATTAAAAAAAACCTATGGGGACCTAGCGCAGTTTCCATATGACTCAATAGACATGCCCTAGCATGAACTTTTATACATTTAGACACTAGACATTGGTTATACCATGCCAAGGCCTAACCACCAGCACATACTCCAGCTTTGGAGTCAGTTTTGAGTGAAAAAACTTAGAAATTATTAATCGCCCAGAAAGGTAGGCAATAAATAATTAACAAGTGAAAAAAAACACTCTAGAGTACATGCTCGTGCCCAGGTCGTAGGTGGCCAATAGTCTTTTACAACTTTCATGCTCAAGTCATTTATTACAATGCCCCTAAGGGATGGAAATGCGGAAAAAATGTGGTCTAATAGACTTGCTGAATCTGTGAACTCTGACTTTTGAGCATCTGTCTGCTCAGTCTCTGGCGGCTCATCTTCAAATCTAGCTAGTACAACTTGGTGGATAACATGTACCAATAAATAGAGGAATAGACCAAGGGATTATAATAGGGGCCCATAGAATCAGGATCTTCAGTGGAAGATTGAGAAATTGTCTATCCCTTACTTTGATGGCTCAAACAAATGCACTGCCAGAGCTTGGGTTCAGAAGTTGGACACATATTTCCAACTTAATCCTATGTTGGAGACAGAGACCATTAGAGATGCCTACTGTTAGTCTCTAATTTTGCTTTTGATCTAGGGAGAAATCCTAATCCTAAACCCCTCCTACCTGCACTTCATTATCTGTTTCCATTTGATTTAAATCATTGCTTTCAGCTTGTTATGGTTTGCGTTTTAGCTTTTTGGATAATTTCTTTAAGTTTGAAGTTTTTAAAACATGGTTTTTTAATGATGTGTCACTTCATATGTCTGTTTGAACTTTACAAATTCAAATTATGCTAAGTCATTAAAAGCGCTACTGGAATAACATTATTCCCGTAGCACAAATATAATCATACCTTTATATGCGCTCGCCACCTAGATTCCATTATGATTACCCAGATCGAGGACTAGAGTTCGCATGTGTCCCACGATGGCTCTCGAATCATTTGATGATTCAAACCTTTACATGATCGAACTGCTCTGTACTCGCAAAGGACTCTTTTCAAATCATTCAATTCCCAAAGATTATGATTTGAAATAGTGACTTATTGTAATGATTTTGCTGAATTTTAAGCGCAGATGTTTTCTCAGGAGAACGATTATATATTAACCGATTGCAGGTAGTATATTTAGAATCTGAGCAGTGCCAGTTGTAGCAGTTTTTTTTTCCATGACTCCTAAGAGGAGTGGACAAGTGGTCTGATTAGAAGCCGAGGGTGCTGCACTCCTCGAAGCTTATCCTCAGATGGCTCAAAGGTTCAGAGATGCTGGTTGGTTCGAATTCCTTACCACTTTTCAAGGTCACGATGAACAGGTCCCTATGGAGTTCGCACTGAACTTTGATGGTTACGAAGTGAAGATCGGGAAGCTGCTGATGCTGGTGACAGAACAGACAATTGCCAAAGCCTACAGATTGGTGGTTGGAGGAGAACGATGGTGGAAGAAGGAGCATGTGGTTACAGAGTTTGTTAATCAATTCTTGCTTCCAGATAAGAAAAATCCAAATTGGAGAAAAGGAGTTCCTCACAGCTGGATCAGACCAGAATGACACACTGCTTTGATCGTTATCCACAGGTATATCACCTGCGAAGGTAGATTCTCACTAATCTATATCTACCACATTAGGTTATTAATGCATCTAAATGGCGATTATCCTTTAAATCTGCCTTACTTTCTACTCAAAAGCTTGACAAAGATGTCAAAAAGAGTGTAGTCACTCTCCTTGAATGCAAAGAGCAGCCTGTTTCATCAAGTCTTAATTAAGACTTTAGTTGTGTCTGCTTTGAGAGAAATACAGAAACCCTGGAGCTGGCTCATGCAATCTTTAAACCCTAACCCACAGTCTAGCAAACAAAAGAAAGGAAAAAGGAATGTCACACAGAAACAAAATATTTCAATTGATGAAACCCCTGTCAAAGAAGAAATGCCCACTGTTAGGGTGACGAGGAATAACAGAGGTAAAAGACCGAAGTTGGATCCAGAAATAGAAATGTTTTCTGAGGAAGATGTTAAAGGGGAAGAAGATTCAGATGAAGATTTTGATATTCAAACTACAGCCAAGCATGAACTACCATCTACCAGTAAAAAGGGTGCTACAGTCAAAAGGACAAAGAATAAAGGTGTGCCTCTGTCTCAAAACCCTAGAAGGAATTCTACTAGGGTTACCAACAAATACAGATTGAAGTCCAAAGCCATGTTCAATCCTTCAATCAAAGAAGAAAACGTCATAGTTATAGAAGAACACTCTGAAGATGCTAAAGCAGGTACTAGGAAAAAAGCAAAAAGATCTCCATTGCATAAGAAACCAGCAAAAAGAGGTAAACAGATTGTTTCATCATCTATAGGACCTGTCACAAGAGCTACAACCAGATTGTCAAAAGCTAAAGAAATTGCTAAAGGTATCAGTGACATCCATGAAAATAAAAAGGGTTACCTTGTAGATTTAGATCGCATATCAGATATGCCAGAAGCCATGGATTCAACAAGTTTTGATGAAGAACACAACTCAAAATTGGTTTCTAAATACCAAGTTAAATTGAGAGAACCCAAGGTTGCCATAAATTTGAATGAGCCTGCACCTTTTGAAGAGTTCCCCGAATTCAAGGTCAAAATCAGAACTGATAGAGAAAGGATCAAGGAATTGCAGAAGACAGTGAGACAGTTGAAAAGAGAAAAGACTCATATAGAACAATGGAGTGCTCGTCAGCAAGAAAGAATTCAAGGTTTCAAGGAGAAGAAAAAAGAGCAAAGGGCATTGCTCAAAGAAATCAGAGAAATCAACTTCAGACTCTACTGGCATAATGTCGTGCTTACCACAAAGCTCAAACAAAAAACTGCAAAAGCTACAACTGTTATCATACCCTAAAAGTTTTACAATGATTGTTACAATCATAATTTTGATGTTTTCCAGGAAATATGGCACTGTCTACTCGTTTGGTCTGTGAAATACAAAGACCTCGAAATGTATGACTAGATTAAACTAATTTCTGTTTTGTAGAATCGAATTAATGCTGGCAAGATCATACAATATTAAGCTGTTGAGCAATGATTTATTTTTGGAATGTAAATGCTCTTTTTGAGCTAACCCCCTTAATAGATAGATGCTATCTAGATCTAGTCATTAAGAACATTCTAGAAAATATGATCAAGGGTTTTTTGGATAGTTTAAATAGGCAGAGGAAGGACTCTGTTTTGGGTGGAAAAATTGGAGATCTAGAAGACTTGTTTTGTGAAACTCCTTGTAAAGGCATTTATGTTCTATTTGACACTTAATAGCAAAGGCATATGGATGGTTAGACACTCTTTTCTACTCAGTTTTTCTTTCTTCATGCTTGAATTCATTATTTAGATTGCAATGCATTTGTTTCTTGATTGTTAATTAATACAGTAAAAAATTTACTGTGGGAATTAATTTCAAGTTTTGATTTCAAACTGATGTTCTTGTTTCCTTATGATATTTTGAGACAAGGAATTATGTGAAGTTGACGAATTGAAGGCTTCATCCTCTCTTTTTCTTATTGGTTTAATCCATCTATGTGCCTACCTTTACTCAGTCAATGGGATTTACTATGTTCTGAACTTGATTTTCATGTTATGTTATAACCTTGAGCCAGTTTTTCAACCACCTTATTCAAAACCAAATTATAAAAACCTCCTAAACACTTTGTAATAAACCGATGATGCCCTAGCTTGCCCTCTCACAGTCAAGTGCAACTTTAGGGACTAGCACCTACATTGCATTTGGATGGAGTGGCACACACGTGGTTGTACCATGGGATAGTCACTTTGGGGCATGCTAGTATTACCTCATACCTAGATTTAACATAGAGGCTTATTGATTGGTTTGATAGAAGGATCTAGAGTTGCATTTCAGAGAGCTGGCTCAACTCAAGCAGATTGTCGGGGATATTACACACTCACCTAGAATTATTTTCCTAAGTTTGATAGTCCAATATTGAGAACGATTCCTTAGATGAGAATATTCCCCTACAAAATAGGGCATTTCTTTTCAGTTTAGAGTTAGTTACACTCAGTTACACTCAGTTAGACTAGTGGAAGTCACTCATGCATGGCAACCTCGGTTTTATCACCAGTAGTTGCATGTGTCTCTCTCACTTCCACACGTGTCTTCGTTAACTGGTGATTGCATGGATCAGTTAACTAGGACTAGGTGGTAGTTCACTCTAGTGTCTGTCAGTGAGTGTCTAGATCTGTCTAGATCACTACTATGGCACATTAGTTACTCATGTGACCTATATCTATTGTAAATTATTCACTCTTTGAGTGTGGAATATTGTTAATACAATTCTTGATTCTCTCTCTCTCTCATTTCTTCTGCAAACTGTGTATGTCCTTTGTTAGCTAGATCTTATTTGTGCAGGTTCATCCACATTTACACAGATTGGGACAGTGAATGCTTACATTTTAGAGTTTCAGAAGATCGCAGTCACGGTGACGGATGTATTGGAGCATAGGCTAATTATGGTTTTCATTGAAATACTAGCCGAACCCCTGCGTGGTTGGGTTAAGGCCTTCAAACCAGAGTCTGTACAGGATGCCATCATTAGAACACGAGACATGGAGTATGCAGTCCCAAAGAACAAATTTCCTCCTAAACCTTTCCTTCCTCAGAAAAACAAAGACAAGAAACCCTTCCAGAAAGAGTGGACCGGGAGAGATAAGTTGGATGATGGGGTGTAATGTCCCTAGCTAAAGATGTCACAAAATTCCCTTACTGCTGTAGCAATTTTTGTGTTTTTTTTTGAGTGATGACTTTCGTCAAACACTTAGGCTGTAGGTTTACTTCCATTGTAATAACTCTTTGCCGTTGTGTTTTTATGATGTTTGCGAGCTTAGGAGTTTTAAGAAATAGTTGTCATCATTCCCAAAGGGTTAACATTTCAATTTCTTGCTGCTGTTATGTATTATAATTTTGTACCAAAGAGAACTTAGTTGCAACAATGAATATGACGGGAAAGAGTGGAATTAAAGTTTAAACAATAACTAAAACAACTTTAGAACAACAAGAACAATAACACCTCTGCCTTTATTTATTACTGTCAAATCTACAACAAATACAAGGAAATAACTCATAGTTTGCTTCAGAGAATGCTTGTTGATATTAGCACAGTCCAGATAAGAATGGAGGGAAATAATAGCAAGGTAATGGTCTAAGCCTCCATGAGCCCTCCATGGAAGGAGGCACCCAACCTTCCCTCAACTATTGCTTCCATCCTCATCCTCTTGCCCCTCTCCCAACTCTCTTGGTGAACATAACAAGGAAATGAGCCGTTGATCTCGTCGGGGTGGAGGATCAACAACCACGATTAGACCAAGTTGGGCGAGTACTTTTCTGATTGCGAAGATTGAGCTCTCCGATAAAGAGAGAGCACGTTGGGGCCCCACAATCACTGTGGACCGTCGATCGGTGAACAAATCTGTATTGGCCGGATCATGACTGTAAAAACCTGAGGAAGGTTGAAAGACGATCAGACCGGAGCGACGAGGGCACGTGTCGCCCCTGACCCAACTACGTGTCATCCCCTAACACATGCATACCTTGCCCACATGGTTGGTGAAATGACCGGGATTCCGGGACTTCGAGACTCTGGAGGATTCGAGGTGCTTTGAAAATCCCCGAAGTGTCGAAGTGTCAGAGTAGATCCTAGTCGTTAGCATAGGAAGGCACGCGGCAGTAGATCGTTGACTTCGGAGAAGAACACTTCGAAGGAAAAAGGCGTTGGAATGTTTGAAACTCTCGAACGCCAAAGTTCCGAAGTGGATCACAGTCGTCGATCTCGAAGGGACGCGTGGCGCTCGATCTGTAACTCTGGGCACGGAGTACTTTGGAGGAAAAGGCGTTGGAATGTTTGAAACTCCCGAATGTCGAAGTCCCAAAGTGGATCATAGCCATCGATCTCGAAGGGACGCGTGGCGCTCGATCTGTAACTCCGGGTACGGAGTACTTCGGAGGAAAAAGGCATTGGAATGTTTGAAACTCTCGAACGCCGAAGTCTCGAAGTGGATCACGGCCGTCGATCGCGAAGGGACGCGTGGAACCCGATCTGTAACTCCGGGTACGGAGTACTTCAGAGAGAAAAGGCGTTGGGGCGTTCGAAACTCCTGAAGTGAATCAGGGCCGTCAAAATCCTTGAGGACACGCGACTTCAGATTCTGAACTTCGGAGATTTGCCACTACGGAGGATTCGCGCGGTGGTTGTCTTGGCGTCTGGTCATAGCTTGCGGTCATATGCAAGTATAGAGGGATGGAAGAATCCGAAGGATTGGGGAGAGGATATCTGCCCGCTCTGAGCTCGGTTCGGAGCATGTAAACCGTGGCTGGAAATCCCTGGAAGAGTAGAATGGAATAGAGACCCCGAATGAGGGTATTGATTTTCTTAAGAAGAACGAAATTTTTACGTCCCACCATGGGTATGTTACAAATTGGTATCAGAGAATGGTTACAAAAAGTGTTTTAAAAACCGTTGAACCGAAACTGAAACCGGCCGGTTTGACCAGTTTGATGGTCGACTGGTTCAAACCGGTCAATAAACCGAACTGGTCGGTCGGTTTATGACCAAACCGGCCGGTTTGGTCCCAGAAACTTAAAACCCTCTAAAACCCCCTAAAACCTAAAACCTAAGTAACAGAGAAGTACATGGCTCATGTTTTCTCATGCAAGTTGGAGTTGTAAGGTGTTTTGGTGTGCAGCTGAGGGTAGTAATTAATGGTAATGTTAAATTCTCCTTTATCTTTCATTTTCGTCCTTTTACTTAAATTTTTAACATTATCATTAATTGTTTCAGGATGTTTGAGAGTGGTTCCAACCTGATTGGACTTAATATGGAGAAAGTAGAATTTTAGGTCCCATTCAAAATTGAGCAGACTTAACAGTTTTCAGGATTTCAAGATTGGCAAGATTGCAATGTTTCCACTGGATTCTATCATGTATGAGGGTATGGAACTGACATTTAATCAAGAGAACCAAGCTCTTTATGTACCTCGATGTTGGTGGCATTGATTGTTGAACTCTTTTGTCACGACCCCAGTAAAAAAATACCCTTCACTCAAGTATAAACTCTTCTATTGAACTCTTCTCTTTGTAGTTTGTCGTCGTGTTCGGTGACTTAGTAGTGTATGTGCACACCAACCTCCATCTTATATACAAGCAAAGAGAAGAGTGGTTGAAGGGAAAGACAAAGATGTGGGATGTGTTTTCTGATGATAAGGGTTTGAACAACAGTGTTGAGTTGGCATTAGCCAACTTGGATCTTAATGAACTAGTGCTAGATCCGGTCACTTTTGATGATGGTGATCCTCTTGAGGGGTCATCCTCCAGAGTCCACATCAACAAATGCACGGAGTGCATTGGATATAGGGGAAGAGGAGGAGGAGGAGGAGAGAGCAGTGGTAGTGATGCCAATCTTGATGATTATGACATGGAGGACTACTGACAGTCACGACTCATGAGCTATGAGATTCTTCCATCTACGGTTCTAGTATCTACCCTATGGCTATTTTGTATTTTTCATTGGCATTCCCACCTATAGTATCAGTG
>JASDQU010241136.1:123681-144868 GCA_032191745.1 Picea mariana | reverse complement strand
TTAAACTATTCCTAAAGAAACGAATGAAAACTTTCTACTGTGTATGTATTTAAGAAAAATGAACTATGTGTTGCTCATGAACTACTAGAATGTTAGCTAATAGTAAGTGTTTTGTCAGCACTCCAGCAGTTAGTGAATCACGGGAAATTACAAGCATAAAGGATGGCGACGCACCATGAAGTGGGGGAGGGCTCCCACAATAGAGACGAGGAGTCTGACGAGAGGAGAGCGGTGGAGACCCCTTTGGATCTAGCTGAAACTGTAAGGAGCCTTATGGCCGAATTACAGAGTTGCAAGGCTGACAATGAGAGATTGATAAAGGAGCAAGTGAAACAAACGAAAATCAATGCAGTCTTGCTGTGGAGCTTATCCGATATACAGAGGCAGCTGCAACATGGACCTACAACCAGTCATGTGGACCGATGACATACAGAGAGAAGTCAAAGTCCACCCAAAATACGAAAACGTGGTCCCATAAGTGGCCACACAGGGAGAAGTGCCTTGAGGAAGGCCCAACCTGGGGGATGGGGACGCTCATTGGGAGAGTCGTTTGGAAAGGGAATGGGCAACTCTGAGGGATCTTCCAGTAGAAAAACTAGCTCACATTCTCAGAAGAAAGGAAAGAAGCGAAATCACTCCAAAAGTCATGACCCTGAAGAGTTCAAGAAAGCCAAACCACCCTCTTTCAATGGAGAGATTGAGAAAGGGGAAGAGGCAGAAGCTTGGCTGCTTGGTTTAAAGAAGTACTTCAGAGTTCATGACTATTCTGAAAACTTGAAGGCTTGAATAGCCATCTTCAACGTGAATGGAAAGGCTTCCATTTGGTGGGAATATCTTAAGAATGTGAAAGGAATCCATGAAAAGGACTTATCATGGAAACCGTTTGAGAAACACTTCAAGAAGAAGTATCTTTCAGAGAAATACTTCGACGGGAAGACTAAGGAGTTCTATGAACTCAAGCTGGGACAACTCAGCATAGAGAAATATATCAATAAATTCCTTGAGTTGCTGAGGTATGTACCCTACATAAAAGATGAAAAGTTAAAAGTCCAGCGATTTATCAGTGGGTTACCTCAGACCTACCGGAACAGGATTGAGTTTGACGAGCCAAAGACCTTAGAAGACACTATTCGGAAGGCAAGGTATTGTTATGAATAGTTCAGGCGTCAAACAAAACCTCGCGAGGACTGGAAGAAGAAGAGTAGTTTGGGGTTCAAGAAGAAGGGGTTTAAATCCTCAAGATTTAGGAACTATAGGAAGGATTCAAGGATGATCCTTCCTACCCGAAGTGTGTACCAACATAATTTCCCCTCCCAGAGTGGAAATAAACCTTTTGGATCAGCCCCAGGAAAGACTGATAACCCAAAGAGAGAACCCTTGAAATGTTGGGGTTGCGGAGAAGAACATATGTTGAGGGATTTCCCACACAGACAACAGAACAATAGGAGAATTTACAACATCCAAGAAGCTACCACAGTCAATGATGTGGCTAGGAGCATGCCACGGATTTATGCGGCCATGCATAATAAACAAGCCGACCACCAAGCTTCACTGGTGGAGATGGAAGGTATGATCGCCAACTGTCTAGTTTCTATTTTAGTTGACCCTAGTTCTAATTTGAGTTATGTGGCCCCTCAGACTGTTGATAAGTGTAAACTGCAACCAGTTAGACATGTTAAGCCATGGTTGGTACAAGTAGCCACTGGAACCAAAAGAAAAGTAATAGAGGTCTTACCAGCTTGCCAATTCATCATGGAAGGGTTGCCCATCCAAGCGACCCTTAACATACTTCCCCTAGGATCTTATGACTTGTTGATTGGTATGGATTGGTTGGCTGCTTATAAAACTAAGTTGGACTGTTACAATAAAACTCTAGAATGTGTAAATGAAGAAGGGGGAAAGATGACCCTCCAAGGGATTCATAAACCTTTCTCAGTGAGACAAATATCGACCCTTCAAATGAAAAGGTATTGCAGAAAGGGATGTCCTCTATATGCAATACAGGTGTTGGAATCTGTTGAGGATGGCAAATCGAACCTAGAGGACCACCCCATATTAAGAGAGTATAGAGATGTGTTTCCAGAAGAGGTATTGGGTCTACCTCCGAGAAGAGACATTGACTTCTTGATAGAACTTGCATCAGGAGCAGTGCCAGTGTCTAGGACACCCTATAGGATGAGTACACTCGAGCTAGTTGAGCTCAAGCTACAACTAAAGGAAATGATGGACAAAGGCTACATCCGGCCTAGTGTGTCTCCATGGGGAGCACTAGCCTTGTTTGTGAAAAAGAAAGATGGCACGCTCGGACTATGCATAGATTATAGACAACTCAATAAGACAACCATAAAGAACAAGTACCCCTTACCAAGAATCGATGACTTGTTCGACCAATTAGGGCGTGCTTCCATTTTCTCAAAGATTGACTTGAGGTCTGGATACCGTCAAGTCCGAATCAAGGATGAAGACATCCACAAAACGACCTTCATGACAAGGTATGGTCACTATGAATTTGTGGTGGTGCCATTTGGACTAACCAATGCCCTCGCCACTTTTATGTGCTTGATGAACAATGTACTCAGCAAATTCCTAGACAGATTTGTATTGGTTTTCATTGATGATATCTTAATCTACTCTAAGAACAGAGAAGAGCATGAAGAACATCAACTCTACGCTAAGCTTAGCAAGTGTGACTTTTTCTAGAAGCAAGTGCATTACTTGGGCCATGTCATTTTTGAAGAAGGGGTGGCAGTAGACCCTGACAAGATCAGATCTATTATGGAATGGCCTACCCCAAAGGATGTATCTGATATTAGATCCTTTATGGGCTTAGCAGGATATTATAAAAGGTTCATAAAAGGATTTTCCAAGATTGGTTGTCCAATCACTGCCCTCCAGAAAAAGAGGGTTAAATTCACCTGAACATCAGAATGTGAAGAAAGATTTCAGGAACTGAAATACCTTCTGACCCATGCACCCGTGCTGAAGATTGCAGACCCAGATAATGACTTCCTCGTGTGTACAGATGCCTGCAAGGAAGGACTCGAAGGAGTCCTTATGCAAGAGGGACGTGTAATTTGCTACGCATCCAGGAAATTGAATGAGCATGAAATCAATTATGTGACCCATGATCTAGAGTTGGCTGCCATAGTGCATGCTTTAAAAATGTTGAGGCATTACCTCTTGGGTAGGAGATTTGTACTTATGACAGACCACTGTGGGTTGAGGCACTTGTTTGATCAACCAAAACTCAATGCTAGACAAGCTAGGTGGATGGCTCTCCTTAGTGAGTTCGATTTCGAAATCAAACACATCAAAGGGAAGGAAAATAGGGTGGCTGATGCCCTTAGCAGAAGTGTGAAAACGATTCACCTGGCAGCAGTAAGCACCTGCGAAACAGATGTCAGGGAAAGAATAAGGAATGCACAAGAAACATATGCATTCTTCAAGATCGTGACCTCATACCTAAGGCAAGAGCCTACAGGGCTAAAGTATGAAGGCTATCAGATGCTCGATGAATGCCTGCTGACCTACAAAAACAGATTGTATATTCTAAGCTGTGACGACTTGAAGAGGTTCATAATGGATGAACTACACAAGAGACCATATACTGGTCACCCGGGATATCAGAAAATGATCACGGCCACTAGGAAACAATTCTATTGGCCTGGATTGAAAAGGGACATAGTTGACTATCTAGCTAAGTGCCTAGAATGCTAGCAAGTTAAGGCAGAACACCGACACCCAGCAGGATTGTTATAGCCTCTACCAATTCCAGAATGGAAATGGGAAACCATTTCCATGGATTTCATCATTGGATTACCAAGATCGACTAAGCAGAATGATGCCATCATGGTAGTGGTGGACAAATTGAGCAAGTCTGCTCACTTCGTTCCTGTCAAGTCGACTTGCCAGGCGATAGATATTGCCAACATCTTCATGAAGGAGATATTCAGACTGCATGGCATGCCTAGAGAGATTGTATTCGACAGAGACACAAAATTCACTTCAAGATTTTGGAAATCCTTGATGGCTGGTCTTGAGACTAAATTGTTGTTTAGCACAGCCTATCACCCCCAAACTGATGGACAGACAGAAAGAGTAAACCAAATATTAGAAGACATGTTAAGGATGCATGTAATACATCAGCCTAAGAAGTGGGAAGACTACTTGCCATTGGTAGAATTTGTCTACAACAACGGTTATCAAGAGTCACTAAAGATGAGCCCTTTTGAAGCCCTCTATGGTAGACGGTGCAAAATCCCCATCAGCTGGAGTAATTCAGTCGATAGAATTTCAATCGGACCTGACATGCTGAAAGAAATGGAGCAACAAGTGATTCAGATAAAACAAAATCTGAAAATTGCTCAGGACAGACAGAAGAGCTACGCCGACCGAAAGAGAACCCCCAGAGAGTTCAAGACAGGAGATCATGTCTATCTCAAAGTTAGACCCAAGAAGAGTTCCCTGAGAATGGGAGCTTGTGCCAAGTTGGCACCTCGGTATTGTGGACCCTTTGAAGTCTTAGATAGAGTGGGACCTATAGCCTATAGGCTAGCACTCCCTCCCACAGTAAAGGCACATAATGTTTTCCATGTTTCATTATTGAAAAAATATGTAGATGATTCTAATCATATAATTGACTGGTCTGTGATCCAGGTGGAGTCGGAGGGAGAATTCCTGCCAGAACCTCAATGCATACTAGACAGGAAGGAAACCTCACTCAGGAACCGAACCATTGCACAGGTCAAGGTGTAGTGGAAACACTTTGGCCCAGATGAGGCTACGTGGGAAATGGAGGATGCCATGAGACATGCATATCCGATTTTGTTTACTTCTGTATATACATAGCATGTTGATAGATAGAACATCGAGGATGATGTTCCTTTAAGGGGTAGGAATTGTAACACCCTGTTTCCCCCAGTTTGTAAATATAACTATATTGGCCAAGAGACTATGGCAAACTCAAAGGTGCGAATGTTTGATTTGATGGACTTTCGTATAAAAGGTCGATGAATGTAAATTCTGTTATTTTAATAGAAAATGGATACGTGTGGCATGATTGCTGGAAAGGGGATGTGCTAAGAGAGACCACGAATGCTATGAAAGAGATGGTGGAGGGGACCAAGAATGGTTGCGTTAACCTCCACTGAACCAATACTTTGTTGGATTTAATTGCCCAGGATCAGAACAACCCTCTGACCTAGGAATGAATTACAATCAGGCTGGTAGGTGGGAAGACCTCCTCAAAAGTTAATGAGGGGATGGGGCAGACCGCTCATCTGTAAGGCTTCCAGACCTGACCACGGACTGGGAATTCGGGCCACACACAATCTTGCTGGAAAAGGAAAGAAAGGAAAGCATGGGGGTCAGAGAGGAAATCTGCGAAGAGTGCAGAGAGGAGAGACAGAACTCTGGGATTCGAGGAAGAACTGTGAAAAGAGTGTGAAATGAGACTGAGTCGGGAGAAGGAGAGTAACCTTCGTCCCCATCTATTTCTGTGCCGGAAGAAGAGATTCAATCTCAAAGCATCGTGGTCTAGCTCGGGCGTGGCTAGTGGTAAATCCGTTAGGAGTGACTGAGCCTATGGTTGGGTGGAAACAGGGACCTCTTCCAGCGGTCGCTTCACGTTATCTGGTTCTGATAAGTGTTTCCATACTTTATGCGTTGAATTCGGAATTAATGGTTGCATGCATGTATTTACTTATCTGTAAATGGTTTCTCCATTGAAAAGGTTAAATCATGTATATACGTTGGCTTCCTTGAGAGCTTATGCTTCTGCTTTTCCCGTATGCTCTAGTTTAACTCTCGAAGGTGTTTTTTCCCAGGGAGCTACCTCACAGCTCCAGAATCGGAGCAAGCCTCTTGGCACTGCTACCGTCTCGGTAATCTCACGAGTTCACACTGCCCTATTTCGGAATTTAAGGTTCTGTGAATTAGGAAGGCGTTTCCTTCAAGCCAGTAGCCTGAGAAACCTTGAACTCGCACCCACGGTCTTAACTAAAACCCGGCTAAGAGTAGAGCTCATAGCCCGAGAGTCATTTGAAGGTCCATGTGTCCTGGGTCTAGGAACCCTGCGCTAAGCTCGAAAGGAGCTAATTCAAAATGGTTTCGGAGTTTCGGGAGTTCGACGCCTGGAATGTCAAACTTCACGATAGTCAAAGTTACCCGAATTCCCTAAGTAACAAGAGCCATAGATAAATCAAGAACCTGATTGAGGAGATGAATGCGAAATGTTCATTGGGAGGAAAACCTATCTCAGTCGTCAGATCGACTCAAAGACCCATTGGAGTTAATGAATCAAACACCAGCTGCTCGATTAGATTGATGGTTGGGAATCATTGCGGAGCGCGAAGGTGAAATTAGCGGACATGCTAGTTCACGGCCCGCGATCAACCAACGTCGTTGATCTCATTGAGAATGGAAGATCAATGACCACGATTAGATTGAGTCGGGCGAGCACTTCCCAGATTGTGGAGATTGGGCCCCGCAATCGTTATGAACCGTCGATCTGTGAACGAAGATCGATGGTAGGGAATTATTGTGGAGCGCGAAGGTGAAATTAGCGGACATGTTAGTTCACGACCCCCAATTCACCAACGTCGTTGATCTCATTGGGGTGGAGGATCAATGACCACAATTAGACCAAGTTGGGCGAGTACTTTTTTGATTACGGAGATTGAGCTATCCGATAAAGAGCGAGCACGTTGAGGCCCCGCAATCACTGTGGAATGTCGATCGGTGAACAAATCCGTATTGGTCGGATCATGACCGTGAAAACCTGAGGGAGGTTGAAAGACGATAAGACTGAATTGACGAGGGAACGTGTCGCCCTTGACCCAACTACGTGTCAACCCCTGGCACATGCATACCTCGCCCACGTGGTTGGTGAAATGACTGTGATTCCAGGAGTCCGGAGGATTCGAGGTGCTTGAAAATCCCCGAAGTGTCGTAGTAGATCCTCGTCGTTAGCACAGGAAGGCACGTGGCAGTAGATCATTGACTCTGGAGAAGAACACTCAGGAGGAAAAAGGCGTTGGAATGTTTGAAACTCCTGAACGCCGAAGTCCCGAAGTGGATCACAACCGTCGATCGCGAAGGGACGCGTGGCGCTCGATCTATAACTCCGGGTATGGAGTACTTTAGAGGAAAAATGCGTTGGAATGTTTGAAACTCCCGAATGTCGAAGTCCCGAAGTGGATCACAGTCGTCGATTGCGAAGGGACGCGTGGTGCTCGATTTGTAATTCCGGGTACAGAGTACTTCGGAGGAAAAAGGTGTTGGAATGTTGGAAACTCCTGAACGCCGAAGTCTCGAAGTGGATCACAACTGTCGATCGCGAAGGGACGCGTGGCACCCGATTTGTAACTCCAGGTACGAAGTACTTTGGAGGAGAAAATGCTTTGGAGTGTTCAAACTCCCAAACGCCGAAGTCCCGAAATGGATCACAGTCGTCGATCACGAGGGACGTGTGGCACTCGATCTATAACTCCGGGTACAGAGTACTTCAGAGAGAAAAGGCTTTGGAGCATTCGAAACTCTCGAACACTGAAGTCTTGAAGTGAATCAGGGCCGTCGAAATCCTTGATGACACGTGGCGTCAGATTGTGAACTTCAAAGATTTGCCACTCTGGAGGATTCGCTCGGTGGTTGTCTTGGCGTTTGGTCATAGCTCGCGGTCATATGCAAGTATAGAGGGATGGAAGAACCCGAAGGACTTGGGAGAGGATATCTGCCCGCTCTGAGCTCGATTTGGGGCATGGAAACCGTGGATGGAAATCCCTGGAAGAGTAGAATGGAATAGAGACCCCGAATGAGGGTATTGATTTTCTTAAGAAGAACGAAATTTTACGTCCCACCATGGGTATGTTACACTTTCCCCCAGTGGTGCACCCCCTCTTTGGGATCTTCACCCTTTTTGCTATTTAAACCAAACATTCTCTCCCATTTTGCTCTAGATACCGGAGATTGGAGAAACACTTGTGCTATTGTAATCTTTGCTATTGGAATAAAATTTCAAGACTTTGGAGGTCATATGGTGAATGGTGTAAATTGTGTGGATGTTTGATGTTTATGCTTTAACTTGAGGTAACCTTAGCTTAGTTCAATTTTGCATGTATTTTCTTCCAAGGGGCCTTTGAAGGTGTGCTATCACACAGTACGGTAACATTTATTTAGCTAGCTTGCTTCTTAGATTTTACTGTATTTTTACATTTAAAAATTTTGAATTGCTTGTCTTTCCAGTTTAACTAACATGCTTTCTGAGTCTTTTGTGTAGGAATCACCTTTTCTAACAAATTCTTTGCAAGATTGGTTAAGCTTTACGGGTTCCCCCAATTGGAGAGGTGATCGATTTGAGTTCAATCCTTCACATACTCCAATACTTTCAGGAACAAAGTTCCTCAACTATTCACTAGAGGACTCCATAGCCCAAGAGAAATTCCACATTACAAGCTCTTCTATCTCTTTCTCAACAAATTTTAAAATCATCTTGGTTACCTATTTTCGCATGCAATAGTTGGATATAAATCTCATTCTAAATTTTAAATATTTAACCTTGCATGCAAAGTTAGATTAGATCTATTTTCTGCTCATAATTCATATATCTATCAATAGATCTAGTCTAGGAAAGATCTTCAATTTACTAGTTAAAAGGTAGATCTTTCAAATTTCGCAATAAAGAGTGTCTTACCACTATATCTAACTTATTTAGATGACTTTTGCTTGCTGTCCAAACAGCAAATAATAGACATCTATGTTAGTTAACTTAGTGCTTGATTTTAAGTAGTTCACTTGCTCTTTGTTCATTATTTACTTAGAATTTTTTTTGCACAAAACTAATATATTTTTGTAGGCTGTCCCAAAGTGATTTGGGCAACTTTCTTCCACTTTCACTTGCTGATTTTTGCAGGTTTACAAACAGCCAAGGGGAAACTCTGCCCAAATTTCAAGGAGTGGGAGCTTCTGGGGCCACCCAAGGCTTCCAACTTTATTCTTATCTAATTTTCTCTAAATTTTTGTAAGTTTGTGGCCTCAAGTATAAAGGACCACAAACCTTCTTCCGAAATCATTGTAACAAATAAAAGAAACTGTCTCTTTTGTGGTGTGCTTTTGTCTCTTGTTTATTTTCATTTCTGCAAAGCTAAAATTAATCTAATATAAACCGAAGGACCGCAAAACATTAGTTAGATTTCATTATCTAGATTAGATTAGGTTAGATTTGATTTGTTTTTGCAATTTCAATTTGGCAAATAAAGCATCCCCTTAGTAGCCCTAGTATGCTCTGACCCCTTGCGAGCTTTGCTTGATCTTGGGGACCCATCAAAACGGGAACTGGTCAGTGAAGAGTAGTTTAATAGCAAAAACCTTATACCACTATTGTTCAAATACATGATCCATATTGGTAGATCGATTTGTGAATTCAGGGGAATACTCATTGAGATTTGTTCTCTCCCCGTTGGAACTCCTTGTGATTTTTCTAATACTCATTTTGAGGGATAGTAGTTTAAAGAAACAAACATTAGATTAGATTTACTTTCTGTTTCACACTTACATTTTGTAATCACAAAGTGGTCTTGCAATTATCAAGCCACTTCACGAATCAAAACCACTAATTCAAGCAAAAACCCCTTAATAATAAAATTTACCAAGAACACTTGCAATACATTCTTCTTGCAACAATGTTTACCTTGTTGGCATTGGTCTCTATATTGCTTATCATTTACTTTCAAGCATTTGTATCTACTTTCAAGTTATATCATTTATGTGCAAGTACTTTATATGCTTTATATCTCTAGCATAATCAATTCCATTTATGTGTCATATATGCTGTTATAGTAGTTGTATTTGTTCTTGCCTTAGATTCTTTTTTAGGGACTACCCCTCTTGGCTTCGCTAGAAGTTAGCCTAGACGGAGGAGTCAAGAATTAGGTGACAACACCTCGACTCAAGACTTGCCCCCAAGGCCACACCCAGTGGATTGAAGATTTATTCCACGTGACCCGAGGTGTGGATTAGGTGGCAACATGTCCCAATGTAGGGGTACCTGCTTACCATCTTATGCAAATATCCTTAATATATTTTTCCATGGGTTGCTTGAGTCTAGTCTAGGTAATCGAAACAGTTAATCCATCAACCCATACTACTTTTATTCTCATTTTTTTCTTTATGAATGCAGGATTTATCAGGACGCCCCTACTTGGGTTACGATCTATGCATTCCTACACAAAGAGTTGGCAGATATGATACACAGGTGGGGCCCTTCACATTTGATGGTACAAAATTTCTGATTGTTTTAGAAAATGGTGTCCTTTACTCATTTGTGCTAGTCGTGTTGTGCATTTATAGCCTAACACAATGTTCTAATGCATTTTGAATAGGGTGATCTTAGTTCCTAGAATTTCTTGATATCTTCATTTGAAGCTTTGTATTAAAGAAATATTGGTTTTGTTATTTCTAATCAAGAATTTTTCTTTGGTAATTTATTCTTCCATTTAGCCAGAGCTTGTTAGCTTGCATCAATAAAGCAATTTTTCAAAGATCAACCGAGTGTTTCTTTGATGAACTAAGGGTTGCTTTGAACTGGCAGTAAAATGTAGACAAATGAAATTATATTTTCCCTCATCTTTGAACTGGCAGTAAAATGTAGATAAATGAAATGATATTTTCCCTCAGCTTTGAACTAGCAGTAAAATGTAGATAAATGAAATTAAATTTTCCCTCAGCTTTGAACACAAATCTGGTAAGCACTCTGCTAAAAGTGAATTTCATTAAGTACAACTAAAGTCTGTATTTTCTATTATTTCCTTACAATATTTCCAAAGGCACATTTAACAAGCTTAAATGTAGTTATTCTAGTTTGTATAATAAGAATCTATTGAATATTCATATAATTGTAGTATCTGTCTATGTGAAGTTGCCCCTGGTCTACTTCAATTAACCACGCAGCTCTGAACTCATTTTCATGATCATTTTTTGCTATAGTGAAACACAGTAGGTGTACTAAATATGTATTTGGTTGGCATTGCATTTTTATGAGCGTCCATTCAGTTGTCTTAAGAAAGGATGTGTATACTTGGAAATTTGCATCATTGCTACATTTGCAATTTAACTAAATGGCAATTTATTACCTCAACAAATTTTATTTGATTGTGGACTTCAGGTATCTTCTAATTTTGTGTGGCAAGTTTTTCCATACTTGTAGACTAGCAGCTAGTTGATATCAGTAATTTACTACAAGAGAAATTAGTCAGATATGGCTTGCATATGGTAAAGCCCTGCATTAGAATTCAGTGCAAAACAGCAATGACATTTATTATCCATTAAGTGGAAAACATATTAATCATTAATGGTAGCCACAATATATTTTTAAAATTTACAGAGATGTCAGAACAATTTTCTGATACCATAATAAAGACAAAATATACAGCAAACTTTCTGTTCTTTACAGCTCTAAGAGCTCTTACAGTGTATGACTTAATATCCCATGTAACCGCCCATGCCTAGGGGTAATTGGATGAGATCATGTCTCGAGGCCTGCAATGGAGAAAATGATCTACACCATGATGATGATGATCAGCATGTCCACAGATGGCAGCCCAACAACCCCCCTCATTTGCCTCCTAGCATAATCAACCAAGGCTCATCACATTCAAGCAACCTAGAGTATGGGAGATGGTAAGCTATTGTCACCGTGAGGTATGTTAGTCCTTCTTTCATGCGAAGTGTTGTACTTAGTTTGTTGGGCATGTGGATGAAGATCTTTGGTTGAAGTTGGATAATGGATCACTAGTTTGGGAAATTGTGTCAACTGCTTTGTTTCAACTTGGTGGTCAGCTTCTGTGCCCTAGTCCCATGTTGTCACCACCCAGGGAAAAGGGGTAATACTGGGGGCCCCTCCCAGGGTAATGCTCCACTCCTAATCATACTTGACACTTTCCACCCTGAATCCTCTCATATTATACTAAACTTCGACTATGGACCATTCTCTAATGAGAAGAGGGGCTGAAGGCCCAGAGGTTGTTCTGCCGCTGCCAGAAAAGATTAAGAAAATGATGCTAGAAAAGAAAGTGAACATAGCAAAGAAGGACCACCAAAAGCTGGTCCAACTTGAGCTCTACTCATTCAGTGCTCGCCCCGGTCCTAAAAAAGTAGTGCTAAAGCTTGGAAACCTATAAAAGGGGACCCAGAAATTTGCAAATTATAAATGAAAGCATGGACTAGAAAAAGGCAAAAAAGGGTTTGGAAAAAGGTGGGATGCAAATATTGGGTAACTCGAGCAAGCACACCCTCCACAAAGGTGCTTATAGAGATGGATTTACATCACCGTAATCCATGAAGTAAGCCCTAAACCATATCATTTGCACACTTAATCTTGGTGGGTTTTTACTTTCCTTGTCACTCTCAGGACCTATCCCTCTACCTGAGTTATTTTATTCTTGTATAGGTAGCACATCTAATAGGGTTGGATGAAGACCCTCCCATACTTAAACTTGGTAACTCACATGGGGTCCTGACCATTGTGATATTTGAAGGGGATATTGAGGTGAATCATTTTACATGGCTTATGTATTAAGTGCAACTTACTTTGCATGTTTTAAGAACTAATGTTTCTTATGAACCTTGGCTAACCTTGTCTTATACTTTGGCTTGTTTTGGATGCCCCTGACATGGTTCTTGAGGGATTTCCCGGGCTTGTACCTAGGACGTTGTGCCTTTATTGTAGGAATTTGGCACGTTCCATTGGCTCACCACCCTTAGACAGTGGCTCTCACATCCTCAGAACCTTGGACGAAGGACAAATGGGCTTGGTTTGAGCAGTTCTGGTCATTTTGCCACTCATATGGGCTAGAAGCCCACAGGTTGGGCATAGCACCCCGAAGATTTTGTGCATAGAGGATGGAGGACATTGCCTTTGGAGGCACCTTGACATCACTTACGGACGATATTACACTCTTGCACTTGGACGTGGCCGTTGGAGGCCTGTGACATCATCCTCTAGCCTTGACATCACCTTTTGGGGCTAGTGTTTGATGGATTGTGTGGTTTTAGAGATGACTTGGCATAGTTTGGGGTGAGGAGACACACCCTTGCACATTCGAGCATGCTACATGGCCTTTGGAGGCTTGATGTTTCACTCCTTGAGCATTAATGTCATCACATTGAGCATTACGTTACCCTTCTAGGGCTTGACGTCACCCTTTTAGGGTTTTATTTGATGTAATTTTCATTTTTGGCATTATGCAGAGGCAAATTAAGGGGGCAACCTCACTTATTTTATGTCATTGACAAATTATGTGGACAAATTGTATTAGGGTGGCCTCATATAAGAAGGCCACCCTCACATTTCATTTTAGGATCATCACTTCTCACATGGTTGAGGGTAACTTCTGAAATTTTCGCCCTATTGGGGTAACTAGCTCTTCTACACTTATGCACTATGCTTGGAGGCTCAATTGTGGATGGTCTTTGCTGATTTTGGATAGAAATTTCTATAAATTAGGGTTTTATCTCATGGTTTCTTGGTGAAGTAAGTGAAATTTATGCAATTTATCTCTATGCTACTATGTTTCATGGTGAATTTTGCTATTTCATGCTAGAAGTCTTGCTTGGTGAAACCCTAAGAGAGGAACATAAGTGCTTCTTCTTCTAGCAAGGTAATTTTTGTACAAAATTTGTGAAAAAATCCTTTCTAGGGTTAGACTCCTAAAGCCCTAAAGTGCTAGCACTTTAGGATTTTAGCCTTAGACATTGATCTTGACCTAGTTGAAGCTACAAGAACGGAGAAAAGGTTTCTAGGGCCCTGTTAGCAAAAATTCCGACCCTCCAATTGAGCTGATAATGGTGTTAGGACATCGATGAAAACTTGGCTAATTAAAGGAGTAATGGCCCCAAATTGTCATTGGCAAAACCCCTCTCCGTTTGGGCTAGTGCTTGATAACGTCTGGGGAGAGTCCCTAGGCACACTGAAGCGCCTTGCTGCTGCCTTTAGGTCTGATTTCCGCATGTAAAACCTACAAAACAACAAGTTGTTCGTCTTGGACAGTGTGTAAAGGCAGCCCAAAATGATGAGGAAAAGTGATATTTAACGCTTGGAGGGAACTTGTAGGGTTAGCACAATGATAATAGACTGGAAAAAAGAAGAGAAAATTGTTCAAAAGATCGAAATAATCACAATAAACATTTCAGAAAATGACCAATCGGATCACAATTTTACCATAGTACCACCAAGAAGAGAAGTTCGAAGACAAACCACACACTTCTTTATTGATCAAGCTTACAAGAGGGTTGATTGCACCACACTTGCCAAGCTTATAACCGATACAATGCTTCCTTTGCTTAGAGAAAATTGACCAGACTATAGAGAGAGAGAGAGAGAGAGAGAGAGAGAGAGAGAAGAATGAGAGAGACACTATGTTGTTGCTGCAAGAACCGACCAAGAACCTCTGTGAAGCATCTAATATATAGCTTAGGGGGTGCATATCTCAAGGAGAAGGAGAGAGGTCGAATGGGTGGCTAAGAATAGAAGGCTAGGCACATGAGAGGAGACAAAAAAGGAAGTGTGAGTGAAGTCCTAGTGTGGGTGATGAGGTGGACGAGCATGAGAGAAGGAATATGCGCACAGGAGAGGGATAATGCTTCCTAAAAGGAAGGATGATGCACTAGAGGAAGAGAAGATGGAATAATGAGGTGTAGAATGAGTGGAAGTGAGGGATATAGGCGCATGGTTCCATGAGAGTGACCAAATATAGATTTTATTCCAAGTGGAATTGGCATGCAAGCACATGAGTGGGAGATGACAAAGGAATGCGTCCCATGTGTGAGAGAAGAGAGGGCGCACTTGGAGAAATAGAAAGAGAGAGTGAGTGAATGAAACATGCGCCTAAGTTAGATGGAGTGGGAGTGGTAGATGGAGCGCATGGATGCATGATAGTGGCCAAGAATAGCCATGATTCCAAGTAACTGTGACATGCAAGAGATGAGTGAGAGTTAACTCAGTAATGCGCCCACATGTGAGAGAGAGAAGAGGGCGCACTTAGGAAGAAGAAGAGGATGAGTTAATGAAACATGTGCCTAAGTTAACTTGAGTAGAAGGGGTAGATGAAAACCAAAATTAGCCACCCAACGCATGACTGCATGTTCAGTTTGACTCAAGTATGGGGGAGTTATGGCCAAGTCAAATTCACCCTAAATTTTAGGGAATCTCCTAAATTTTAGGAATTTATGGTTTAAACTCAATTGGGGGTGAATTTTGTGGAAGTGATGCATGGCAAGTGGAGAGGTGAGTGTGAGGAGTAATATATAGGAAATGGGACCCAGTTACGCGGCTCCCTTTAGCTCAATTAATTAATTATTAAATGCTTGTGTCATGGGAAAATGTGAACCATGCCTAGGTGGATGCCACATCACTCTGTAGCTCTGCCACATGTCGATCTCTGAGGGTGTCACTTGGCACTACATGGACGATGACTGTACCTGCTAAATATTGACATTTCTGAAAATAGAATCTAGTTCCTAAATTTTAGGAAACTGTCGACATCACCCATGATGACAGGGAGATCACCGCCACATGTCACTGGCTAAAAATAGACACTGCTAAAAATAGAAAGTCGTCTGAATGCCCTTGACTTTATACTCATTGATCGCATCTTTCCGCAAGGGATCCGAATATGCGATCAGAATTGACATGCGAGCCCTGGTGCTCAACCTGCTAAAAATAGTAAACTGTGCCACATCATCTCAGAAAAGATCCAAAAGACTCTGGATGTCTCGAGGATCAATACTGCATGCTTAGAATCTGAATCCGGGGCTTGGAGCAAAACCTGCTAAAAATAAAGTCTTGCACGTTGCCCAGAAAAGTGTCATTGGGCCTAGAATCATGCAAGGATTCATATTGTATGCTCAGAACTGCTCGAAACTATCAAGAGACACACTCAAACCGTGTCTCCTAAAAAATAGCAACCCCTGTTGTATGCAGACATCTTTCTCAAAATGTATGGAAACCAAGTCAACTCTAACTCTGAACCAAACAATCATGTACCGATCGTTTGCTTGCCTCTGATGGGAAACAACCTCTTTCTCAACACAAGTGCTAAACTCTGGGAGAATCTCAGAATGCCAGCTAAAATAATGCATGCTGGCTCTTAACCCTAAGGATTTTCAAGGGTGAAAATCTAGGGGTTAATAGGCCCAGATGTGCTTATACCTTGGAAATCCTTCTCCTCAAGATTCAAACCCTAAGGCACTAATGTGCTAGCACCTTAGAGGTTGAATCCTACTTCTCGGTTTCAAGTAGGTCATCATCCAAGCCTAGTTGCATTTGCTTTTATAAGACTCCATAACCCTTGAAAGGCATTGGTTTTAAAGCTCTCTCATGGTGAATTGATCAACAAACTCTTTCTTTCAACTCTCTTAAGCATTCCACTAACGTAATTAACCCTAACATTGACAAACTCATTGGATAATTTGCTGCTGTTGTAAAAATTTGCTACAACCACCTGAAAACACTTTAAGTTGCTGCATACACTCTTGTAAAGGTGGTCTAACATACCCAGAAATTGCATCTAACAATTGGATAATGTTCTAGTGGGTTTATGCTAAATTTTCATGCTCAATTGTTGCATTTCTGAGTTCTAAAAGTTGCTGCTGTTACAAATTATTTACTGCTGTTACATCATTGTTTACTACTGCAAATTTACAACAGCCATTGCAACTCATCTTGTCTAGTGTCTTTAAGAGGTATTAATTGCATGTTTGGACTTGGAAATAATCATATATATGTTGTAAATCGTTCTTGTTCTGGGAAGGTACTCAAACAATTTCATAGTTCTTTCTTACTGTGACCTAGATCCATCTTTAGGTGATCAAGAGAGGGGGCGGTCGGCTTGGCTATTATACTTGTTACTTTGACCAGTTGAGGTCACCAAGGAAGCCTCCCTTGTGGTGGACCTCTTCCATGACTAAAACGAGGGAAGTTCTTACTAAGGTGACAGTAGTAGGATTTTCCATTGTTACACAAGATTTGGGGATTTGTGGTGGGGCTTTGCACAAGTACAAATCCTGTGATAGCACCCCTGACAAAATTTATGGCTCTAAGGCCCCTAGATGTGCCTTTGCAGCTTACAACAGTTCCTCAGTATATAAAAACACTTTCTCTTGGAATGCCCAACCTACAAAGATTATTATATCTAATTTTGAAAACATTTGTAATAACACTGAAACTACATAACTTATAACTCATAAAAATAATAGGGAACTAAGAAATTATTTTTCGAAGTTATTCGAACATAGAAACAACATAGTAAATCAGAGTATTTATTTACTTTTATAGGTCCAATAGGCCAAAGTTGATCTCAATGGATGGTTATTATCATCATCACCATCGTCATCATATTATTACATATTACATATAACATAAATATATAAAATAAATTATCAAATAATAATAAATATATGAAGAATTATAATATCAATAGTAATATAATATATCATAATATATAATAATAAGAATTATAATTAAGTCAGCTGATTAAATGAGAAGCATGACTTATTAAGTGACGCAACTTTTTGACTGATCTTTATATAAGTTGCTTACATTGTCAATTCATCATCTCATCAAATATCAAATATTTATTTCAATATATCTGTGTACATTTCTGTCTGTGTGCAAGTATATTTTATTTACAGGTCCATAACAAGTTGGTATCAGAGCCTCGCATGTCCCAAGCTGTTCTTCTGTGCGGAAGGAATTTATTAGTTCTCCAACCCCCATGACACCAAGATGTTTGCTTACAAGCAAGGAATTCACAGGAAGTCTGAATTTTTTTTAAATTTGAAGAATGTTGAGGGTCAGGCTACAAGGGTCGGGTGTTGTAGTTCCCAGCCATAGCCACAAGCAGAAAGCTTGCAATTTTCCCCAGCTGTCGTGCTGGCCTGTTTGCAGGGATGAGTCTATATAGAGAACCAATGAGATGTCAATTTTCACATGCAACTCTTTGTGAGCAATTTTCAGATCTGAAAATTGCTTCCTAGTGAACTATCAGTAAAACTCTAGCTGTTATCACTGAACAATTTTACACTGAAAATTATTGATTGAAAATATATGCAGCGGAAACAACAAGATCAAAGATGAATCATCAACACACATGGGACACAAATTTCTGTTCTGTAACTTTATCAATTTCAGAAATTATGAGGGCGAAACTAGCCCTCTCAGCCAACACAGTGTCACCAAAATCCAAGGACAACCTTGTCTTCTAATAATCAGAAAATCAGAAAACCAAACCTCAACAAATCCTTGGAAATTCCCTTTACCCACAAATCTACTGTAGATCATCTGTACGGCGTGCTGACATCACCTGTCAGCCTATACAGACTTGCTCTTGCCCAGAAAACCTTGTACACGATTCACCTTACTGCAACCCGCGTACATACACGACTGTTCCCACTACAACCTGCGTACATACACGACTGTGCCCACTGCAACCCATGTATACGTAATTCACTTTCCTGCAACCAACGCACATAAGCGACTGTGTTCTCTGCAACCCGCGTACATACGCGATTCCTCCCATTGCAATCCACGTACAAGTACAAAAAACTTGTACGAACACCTCCGTACAAATCACTCTATGTCTTCCTCTCTTCTAGGCCAAATTTGCCACCATTGCAGAATTTCCCTTTGCTGAAATCACCAAGCCTCCTAGCACAAGTGCAGATTCACTTATGCTAGCTTCATCATGTCTCCACATACTCTACGCCATATGAAATGTCACAATGACCTCTCTCCTTTATATACAAGTCTTAGTGGTCAACATAGAAGCCCCTCCACAAGTTAACTTCAAATTAGATTTTCTTGTGGGTGTGAAGCCCCAACACAAACCCACAAATCACACCACCAAACCCATGAAGCCCCAACTTCATTCCATTGGTGGTTTTGTCAAAACGAAGAGTGTAATGTGGTGCCCACGACGATTCCACATGCTCAACACTTAGGGAACATGAGAATACCTGCCCGAAGCTACAAAAATCAACACTTTGTCTTAGCGAGCAAGGTATTCTCACCACACTCCACAGTCTCTGTAATGTCCCCACTTTGGGACATCATCACACTGCAAAGGTTTATGATGACCAGAGTAGCCAGATGGATGTTATAGCGAGTACAGGGATTATTGAGAGGCATTTTGGGGTCCGGCTTGCATCGCTCATCCCATTTCATCATTATGATCCATTCCGCACAGGTTGGCCTTGGTTTCGTTGCATTCCGACGATTTCCATGATTTTGAGTATTTTGAGCTATAAGTTAATTAAATTCACTGAAGAGGTCATTTTGGGCACATTACTAGGAGGAACCTCTCAGTGTAATAGCTCATTGGAATCGGGAGGAGCAACACTATAGGATGGGATGGTGAGAAGTGACTTTCAGTGGCCAGGGAAGCCACAAGGAGAGATAAGGCGCTTTTCAGAGGTAAAAAGGTTAATTAATTAATTAAAGTGATTTAATTAATTAATTAAATATTAATAAAATGAAAGTCACTTTGGAGGAAGAAGGTGAGAAGGAAGTATAAAGGAAAGGCAAGGGCCTCTATTCATTCATTCATGTAAGTTTATCAGTTTGATATCTGGCTTCTAGCTAGAGAGCCCATACCTTGGGGGTTTTGAGGGTTTTGACTTAACAAACCCTAGAGGACGATTCGATGTTGAAAGATTCCACCTAGCTTGTCCCAAGCTTGGTCTCGAAGATGCAGTACTCTCCCACACCATTCTAGTTCGGATCTACATCGGTGCAGGAGGGTTCTACACCAGCCACAGGCACAGGAAGAGAAGGGTGGTGCACCATTGGGGGTTTCCAGCAAGGGGGCACACCATTCAGTGAAGGGAGGCTCGTTGTAGGAGTTTGAAGAGGCTCTTGGAGATTTGAGCATTTGGGTTTTACTTGCAGGGTCTTAGCCATGATTTCTAGTGCCTCTTGAGAGAGTTTTATGGTTCAGATTATTTCCTTGCATATTTGAGAGAAGGAGGGCAATTTTGAGATTCAGATATATTCAGTTTGGAGGGGTTATACTTCAGATTTGACCCTGAGACTTCACCCAGTGACTTGCAGTTCCCGATCTACCTTTCTAGCGAGTTTTAAGGCATTTGGAGGCCTCCTTCATCAGGGCCGAAATTGTAGGGTTTGGCAGTTTTCAGGAGGGCGCAACTTCATTGGAGGATTCAACATTTGGAGGAGTTTCCCTTGGTATTTTGGTTTGAGATTTTAGGAGGGGACTCTACACCTCCCGATCTACAGTTTGACATCTTCATTGGATTCATTTGGGGGTTTCTTCAGCTGGGCCGAATTATTGAGGGTTTCAGTCATCTACTAGAGCGTGGCTTTTCCTGTTGGGGGGTTGGGTGTTGCATACGGCCTATATCTCTACTTGTATTCAGTATTCATCGTGTATCCAACCTTTGGAGGCTTATAGTATCTTTAGCGGAGAATTTTGTAGCAGCTTCTATTGTCTTTATTGGAGCCATCTGTTGAGCATTCAAGATCGGCCTCTTCATTGTAGCAGGTTCTTCTATTTATGAATAAAATCAGATCTTAGGTGTTTTGGCTTGTCTATCATATTGTTGATCTTGCAGACTTAACAGTTTTCAGGATTTCAAGATTGGCAAGATTGCAATGTTTCCACTAGATTCTATCATGTATGAGAGTATGGAACTGACATTTAATCAAGAGAACCAAGCCCTTTATGTACCTCGATGTTGGTGGCATTGATTGTTGAACTCTTTTGTCATGACCCCAGTAAAAATGTACCCTTCACTCAAGTATAAACTCTTCTATTGAACTCTTCTCTTTGTCGTCGTGTCAGGTGACTTAGTAGTGTATGTGCACACCAACCTCTGTCTTATATACAAGTAGAGAGAAGAGTGGTTGTAGGGAAAGACAAAGATGTGGGATGTGTTTACTGATGATATGGGTTTGAACAACAGTGTTGAGTTGGCATTAGCCAACTTGGATCTTAATGAACTAGTGCTAGAGCCGGTCACTTTTGATGATGGTGATCCTCTTGAGGGGTGATCCTCCAGAGTTCACATCAACAAATGCACAGATTGCATTGGATATAGGGGAGGAGGAGGAGGATGGAGGAGAGAGCAGTGGTAGTGATGCCAATCTTGATGATTATGACATGGAGGACTACTGACAGTC
>JASDQU010241136.1:103943-123543 GCA_032191745.1 Picea mariana | reverse complement strand
TGGATATGTTGTCTCTAATTGTCTCTAATGCTTTGGAAACATGATTTAAAATCTTATTATCACCTTATCACCTGATATTAAGATTATATGGTGGTACCTATTATTCTATCATGATATACGCACCTTAATATCATCTTAATATTTCATCATGATATCCATGATGATATTAATCATGGTACGCACCTAGTCTACATCAGATTATAGTCTAAGCTCCAGGGTCATGATATCGCATCTTAATTCATCTTAATCTCATATCAGATTAGAATCATGAAATAGTTGATATCATCTAAGCTCCAGGGTCATGATATCCATGAGACTGATTATGGTGTCTTCCACAATAGTCTTTATTTTTAATACTTCAACATGTTTCAGAATTTTCAGTTTAGTAACGATATGTGACCACTTGACATCTTATGCATCTTATTTATTGGTTGTATTTTCATATTTATGTAGCAAAGTGTTTATTTGATGTTGTTGTTGTTTTACAAGTTTAAAAAATTGAAATAAATGAGTGTTTTTGTATTTTTTTGAGGTCTTGCGACATTTTCCGACATTTTCCGCCGATGTCGCCGAGAAGTTACATTCCGGACCCTCGCCGACACTTTCCCCGACATGAAATATACAGCATTGATTGCTAGAGCACAAGAGTGTTTGCTCTCTAGCAAATTTCTTCTTGAAATCTAAGGCCCTAAGGTACTAGCTCCTTAAATTTCAAGCCCATTTTGCCTAGTCATTATCATCATTATTTCTCCAAGTGCTTATTGCTGTTCGAAATGACTCCATAGCCCAAAAGGCACTAGTTCACTTGCTCTCTTGTGAAGGAATTTGATCAAACAAACTCTCAAACTCTATTGTCTAAAGCTTCTACTAACTTTCTCTAACCCTAGCTTAGCCTAAACTACTAATTTAGTTGCTGTTGTTGCAAATCTTTGCTACAGCCATCCTAACTGCTGTAATTTGCTGCATAACTCACTCTAACTACTAGCTAACATACTCATAAATTGTTTGGGATAAGTGCTAATTAAACTACTTGATAAATGCTAAATTTCCACTGTCTTTTCATGCAATTCTGAACCATATTTCTTGTGGCTGTTACAAAATCCTATTGGCTGTTATAAACTGTTACTTTGCTGCAATTTTACAACAGCCATCATATATTTATGCTGTCTATTGTCTTTTGAGGTTATATTGCATACTTGTACTTGGAAATCAATATATATATGCTGCAATTGTTCTTGTTCCTAGCAGGTGCCCAAAACACTTCCCTTTGCCTCAATTTCTTGGACATAGACATTTGACTTAGGTAACCAGTGAGAGGGTCCTCCAAACTTGGCTACATCCTTGCTATTTTATCCCTTGAGGTTACTGAGGACGCCTCCCCTGGGATGGACCTCATCCATCCCTAAAACGTGGGGATTTCCTACTAAGGTGATAGTGGTGGGTTATCCTGTAGTTATGCGGATTTGGAGACTTGTGTTGGGGTTTTGGCATAAGTAAAAATCCTACGATAACAAGCACGTAACCCTATGAGCATGGGACCATGTGACATACACCTTGGAGGTTGGATACTTGACTTGAGGATGCTTGGATTGAGGAGCATACTTCATGGAGGTTGGTTGTGGACCTAGACAGATATGTTGAGGAGAAGCATTGGAGCAAGTAACTACCTTGGCATGCATATTGAGGAGTGTTTGGCACAAGAGAACATGTGGCACATAGATAGAGGAGGAGCACCTTGCATGAAGATACTCGGAAAGAGAATCACTATGGAAGAGGGAGCATTGGGTTAACAACTTGTTAGATATTTGAGACTGAAGACACCGTTTAATCCAGAAAGCTCAACCGCAACATGTTAGATTGTGTATCATCTTGGAGGATAGGTGTTGATCCCTAAGGAGGATCATGCTAAGAGGGTGCACTTGCTTGGGGCTTAGGTAAAACTGTTATGTGACACATGTCATATTGTATTGTAGAGTGTTTCGTGTGGGGTTGCCTTGTTGACTTAGGTCTAGGGTTACTTGTGTGGACCTAGTCCATGTTTTATGTTGGCCTCCCTCACCTATTCTATATAAAGGGAGGAGAGAGCCTTTGTCATTACTCACTATTGATGTACTCATTTATTCTATCTGTGTAATTGTGTTGGAGAGGTCTTGTAGGGAGGAAGACCTAGGGTTTTTGATGTAAACCCTACATGAGACATGAAGATGAATCTTGGTGATAGGGATGAGCTTGGGTCTTAGCACTTGTGTGATGTAAGAGAAGAAGACCTAAGGTTTGTGTGATGCAAACCGTAGAGGAAAAACATGGAGCTCTAGAAGATTAGAGGAGTCTTAGAGCTTGGTGTGATGCTTAGCTTGAAGAATACTTGGAGCTTATGTTGATGTACTCTTGATATTCCATTGTAACATGTCTATAGGTCTTGGTGCTTGTGTGATACAAGAGAAGGAGAGTTAGGGTTTGTGGGATGGAAACCCTAGGATGGACAAGAAGCATGGTAGAAGAGAGTTGATTAGATTATTGTATCTTGTTGGTGAACATGTCTTGAGTTTTTGTAGTTGTGTTGATGCAAGGGAGTAGGGTGATAGGGTTTGTGAGAGGCAAAACCTAGAGAACATTTTAAGTTCTAGGGTTGAAGTGAGAAAGGTCTAGGGTTTGTGGCAAAGAAACCCTAGGGTTTGTTGATTCTAGCTTGTTGTCTAGCCTTTAGACTTTGGAGTGGCTAGTAGTAGCTTGGTGTGATGCCTTGCTAGGCCATGATTGCTAGTTAGGGTATGCTATTGATGTTAGATGCGCTAGCTAATGTTTGAATGCATTGGAGAGTCCTAACTTGTGATATGCTTGAAGGACTATCTTGTACCATCTTGTGATAAGTTGTTGGTATGTACTTGTAACTTCATTTTTATGTGTATATGAAGTGTACATTGCTGTCCAAACTTTGTGTACTTGCAGATTTGATTTTCAGCTTATGTTCTTATGGTGATTGAATAGTTTCTAGTGTTGGTTATGTATGCGGATTTAACATAACAGTGAACAGATTTTGTTGAGTGATTTGACAAGTAAATAGAAGCTAAGAGGGCAGAGTTATGTCTGTCACAAATGTGCTGTTTATAAGTTATTTTCAGATCTGTTGTATGTTGGTGATTGTGACCTTAGGGCTAGAAACATAATTCCTTTGAAGTACATTTGTTCGGTGTTTGTTTCCTTGGGCTGTCTTATGAATTTGGTTAGATGGAAGTGAAATATGTGTTGCTATAACTTATATTTCAGATTCAGCCCTAAGGATGAAAAGTTCACAGGAAATAGATCTAGGAAACCTCAAGTGAATGAGGTGAAATTTCTGAATTTGCATTAACCACAGATTTTTCGAAATTTCCTCAAAGGCCTCAAATACATTTTCTAGTTTGGCATGTTTTCTAAGACTTCCTAGAAGTGAGTCTCAGACTTTTATGGCTAAGTCCTACCTACTCATGTAAATTTGCTTTGTTTGGGCACAAGTTACCTCGGGCCATAGAATATCGTGTTGTGTGGCTACACGTTAGAACTAAAGTTCATTTTATTTTTTTTTTAATTTTGGGAAAGATGGAATGATATCTAGTTTAATCAAGGCCCATTTGACAAGATTTCTTCTCGAGATGACAAAAATTCGATATATGTAAATGTCTCACTTCAGATTACAGTGCAGGCATAAAAGACAGTTGGTCTTGGATCATTAGGGATGGGTGACTTGCACCATTAGCAGAGAACCTCCTGCTTCTTTTGTGACCCCTTCTACTCGATCTCAACTATCATAGTGGGGTGAAGAGAGGCCTTGGCATAGAGTTAGCTAGGTCTCAAGGGAAAGGAGAGTGCTTGCCACAGTTGGCCACACAACCCTCCTGCATGAACATTGAATGACAAATTTCCGATTATCTAGTTGGCAATTTTTGAGAAGAAGTACCTTGAAAATGATCACTAACGTGGTTGTACCTAATGTGGAGCTGATGAAAAATGGGTGGGGAGTCGGGACCCTCCAAATTGGTACTGATGGTTGACCATCCACCCGACCGGGGTTTGATTTTGGTGGCTACATTATCCAATTTCTTTGATATTTGGCTTTATGTATTTTTGTGCAGGCAATCTTTTTGGCGACTTTCAACTTATGTTTTGTATTACCGCGTGTCATTATATTTATGACGAATGATATAGGATAATTTTGTTAGCTTTTATGGCTTTTAAGGTCACTGTGCTTATGTGTCTGGTAGGCACCCTTGTGGCCCTTTTTTCATAAAAAAAGCCCCACATATCTATATATTTGTACTTATTAACAATTGAGAAAGCATTTTTTACAAGATAAAAGTGTTAGATCACACAAATAGAAGTGCATCAAGCAAAATATATGAATGACTCCAATTTAATGGAGGTTGAATACTGACCTCTCTCTTGTAAATTGTTTGAGTATTTTCTTTGTGAAGTTTCTACATGTTGAATCCTTCTTGATTGGTTGAGGATTTGTTCTCACTAGTTGGTATTTGAGATTGATCGCCATATCCCATCAGTTGATAGAATACTCAGTTATATTCTCTTCAGGAGGTTGAGATTGAGGTGGAGGGGCTATTTTATATATTTTATATATCAGAAATCTCAGAATTATTTTTTCTGCACAGAACGCCATGTATTTTGAGTTTTTTTTTTCTATTTACCAAGATTCGCTGAGTACTCTTGAATCAAACATTGGTTGAGTTTTTTTTGAGTTCAAGCTTGACAACTTTGATCCAACCAACCTTCTGTAATGAACATAAATATATAAGTAAACATCAATAATAATAATACTAAATGAAGTGACACACCCTAACTAAGAGACGTGACCTAACCAAGGGACATGACCCATCAACCATTATGACTAGACGATGCATATAAGTATATTGTCACATGGCATTGTATCAACACTCTATCAATTCTGTCATATATATCTTATTCATTATTCAATTATATAATATATGTTACTATATGGATTTCAACCTATTGCCCTTCTAATCTTGGATATTCCTCAGTAAATGAACTATTGCTCATTTGAAGGAAGGTTTTTTTATAAAGGTATTTCAATCTTGTGCTTTGGAGTTGTTGCTGTCCTTATACACACTTGCAAACGTGAGCTAAGTCCTGCTCACTTAGTGTGTCATCGGAGGCACAATGCCTAGGTTCAAAGTCCACGCTGTCACTTTGACTTGAACCTCTTCCGTCTAGGCTAACTCCTAGGGAAGCCAAGGGGGTAGACCCTCTTTACTAGATGAGATTAAGCGTTTAACGTTCTAGGAGTTGGTTTTAATTGGTTAGAAGGTCAAGGGGAATCTAGCCTATGATGTCAATCAACACATGCAAGATGCAACTATCTAAGTATGAGAGTTAGACCTTTTCCTAGGGCAACTAAGATTAGTGCCTAAGATTGGGCAATGGGGTCAACTAGGTTAGGGGGATATTCGTTACAAGATAATTACAAGTTACAAAAGATTACAAAAAGATAGATATAATTAGATACAAAAGAATATCTAAGATATATAGATTAAGACTAGATACACAATATTAGCAAGTGCTTGAAATGTGCAGGAAAGAAGATACTCAAAGATAAAGCAACTATCAACACACGAAGCCAAGCATGCTCACAACAGATAGAGCTCCGTTGGATTGCTTTTCAATGGCCGAGAGATGCAAAGCAATCAAGAGTCAAGACCCAATCAAGAGAATGCCTCTAGGTGGATGCGCACTTCTCGAAGGATCACACCACAAGTACAAGAGTTAAGGATAGATGAAAAACGTCGAAAGCAAAATACTCAGATGAAAGATGTAACCACTTAGATATTATTTCTACAACACATCAAAGATAGCTTGCATATGAATGTAAATTGAAAGACAATGAGATCAGTGAGCTTGCAAGTGTGTAATGGTATTGCTGATGTTGTAGTTTGAAAATTAAATTAAGTGATTAAGCATGAGATTAATTTTAACCCTATCTAGGTGTCAACCCAAAACTCTCATCCCCCTATTACCAAGTGGTTGTTGGATGCTCAAGAAGTGAGGCAATGAGGCCTACCCTAGCTTCGCAGGTCAACCCTAAGGCCGAGTACTCCAAAAAACTTTCCGTGGCTTTCCTCAAAACCTCAGTTTTTTAAGTGGCGAAGATGGTGAGTTATGGTGTCCTATTAAGTCTAATTAGTTTATTTTAGACCTATGAGCTAAATATTGCGAAGTGTGATTGAGTGCTTGTAGCTTGCTCAACAAGAGATGCCCAAAAAACTGAAACTGAAAGATAAGAAGGCTGAAGCCTTTAAACAATGATTTGCAATTTAAATTTTAGTTTTCGGAAAAGGCCTTGGTGACCCAAACCGAAATTAATGATTGAGTTCTTATTTTATTAGATTGCACATATGAAGTGTAAGAATCGAAAGTAACTTGCAGAATTGTAAAAGAATGATAGATTAAGCCCTTTAAGATTATCAGTTTTCGCATGCATGTATATTAAATACTGAAAGGTGTTAGAATTAGGGTAAAGAAACAGAACAATAGTGTCTTTTTATTTTAGTGAATAAAACAATTAGATCTATAGATCTACAAACTCTAGACACTTTAACTAATATTCAGATCTATTAGATCTAAAGACAGACAGCAATAAACTCAGAAACAAAACTCAGATCTGCTATGCAAGAGTTAAACAAGAACTCTACTACTTGAACAGTGAACAGTTCAAGATACAACAAGACAGTGAAAACAGATCTATAAGACTAATCTCAAAATATTATACAGATCTGTAGATCTAAGACCAATCTAATCATAAATAGTAAATCAACTTATAGACAGCATAAACTCAATACATATAACTCAGATCTAATAGCTGAAGTACAAAACTAAAAGGATCTAACAGTGTTGAAGATAAGACAAGATCCAGATCTGAAAAAGATTAGTAAGTAGCTTACCTGGTACAACAACCTTACTTCTGAAGATAGCACAGTAACCACAGGAGATGTAGAACCATTTTAGTATGCTCAGACAAAGGTTCAGTTCATAGATCCACCTTATAGGTTGGATCTCTTCCCAATAGGTGAAGGATCTTTCTTGCCACCAAGGAAACAGAACCAGAAGGACTTCAAACAGTCAAACCCTCAAACTGAAAATGCTCAAATCATCCAAACCCCACACAGGAAGAAAACAGTGGATAAACCCTCATTCTTGTGGCTTAAAAAGAAAAACTCCACAGTAGTATAGAAGGGACTGCACCCTACAGGCTCATCACAGCAGTAAGGAGAAACCACAGCTCAAAAGAAAACTGACCAAAGGGGGGGCCGTACCTCATATACCTCACAGCAGATAAGAAAGAGAGGCCGAGCCACAACAGTACCCCACACAGCAGTGTAAAAGGTAACACCCTACACATACACCACAGCAAGAAGGGGCTGCACCCTATAGGCTTTACACAACAGAGCAGAAGAGGGGCTGCACCCTAGAACTTATCCTCAGCAGAAGGGAAGGAGCCGCACCCTAGAACCTAGCCACTGCAGAAAGGAAAGGAGCCGCACACCATACAGGTTTACCACAGTTGTAAGGAGAGGGACAACACCCCACAACCAGCACTCAAAAGAAGCCGCAGCTACACCACACCAATCTGCAACAGGAAGATTAGAAGAGGCCGCAGCAAGAACTTCACTCACAACAAAAGGGGGCCGCAACTTCAACAGCAGAGAGGAGCTGCAGCTAGGAGAGGTCCAAACACACTTAGCAATAAGTGATACAAGAAGTGAGAGATGTGAGAGGGGAGGTTCTATCTTATAGTTTGGGTTAGGGTAAAGTTAGATTAAAAATAATATTAAAATATCATGTTTAAATTAGGTAATTTAAACATGATATAATTTAAATCTAATTTACCCTTAAAACATAAAGACCCCAAACCAACACAAGTAAAGGTAAGGTAGGGTTAGCAAGGTGGCAATACTCATTCCTTCATTTAACATGGTGAACTTATTACTTTATCATCATTGCATATGGGACTTATCCCTCATGTGGTTATGTCCTTCTTCAAGGAAGGTCATGTACCATCAAAATACTTGATAGAGGATCAAGTAGCCCTAGAACTTTTTCTGGGGTCTTATCCACCAAGGTCAAAGACCAAGGATCAACCCATGCCGTATGCATGGGTACCCTGGACATTTCCAGGGGCCCTAGGCTTATCTAGGGGCTTTAACTGCTTGGTCCTAGACCAAGAACCCTAGTCGTATACTAGGGGCCCTCTCAGGGGTCTTTACTGCTTGGTTCTAGACCAAGAACCCCAGTCGTATACTGGGGGCCCTAACAAGGGTCTTTTGCCATGGCACTGACTGTTTGGTCCTAGACCAAGTACCCTAGGAGTGCACTGGGGGCCCTAGATCTCGTCTAGGGTCTTAGCCATCCTCCAGGAGAATGGCTCCTGCAGTTGCTTATAAATTTAACAAAAGGTAAATGACTTGCGTGCGAAAATAAAAGACGAAAGCAAAGATCAACTATGCCTCCACGGGCTCTAATCTAGTGTTTAGGTGTGATATCTACTCTAGATTATTTTAGATTTAAGCATGCATGTGAAAATCACAACTAAACTAGTTGAACTATGCAAGGAAAGGCAGAAGGAAATCTAACTAAAACTTGCAAAAAAAAAAGACTGAAAAGAAAAGAAGGCAAGCCTCTTGGGTACAACTCCTTTGGGATTGCGTACAATGTTTAGAATGAAGGAGAAATAAGAAGGAATTGTTACCACTCTTGGAAGGAGTATTGGAAAGGTGTGTTGCACTCGAATTTGGGCAGCATGCCCTCTTGTCCTGGTAAGAATCTGTAAAAATCAGCAAGCTATTGCTTGCTGATTTGTGCTGCAACACACTCTAGAATATTAAGAAATTTATGTTTTTCAACAGAAAATTCGTAACATACAAAACCAGAATATTATAATGATTTAGTTGACCTATCTAAGCAAGTTAGCTACTAAAATCTGAAGTGAAAGAACATAAAGATAATCAGAAAACTTTGGAGTGTTAATGAGAAGTAGGGGTAGATCCTTGCTTGGACCTATCCCAATAGCTCTCCTTGAAGTGACCTGCAAGCCTCAAATAAAACGTGAAATGAAATAGATAATGATTGCATACACCAATAACATAAGCTAATTTCTATCATTAGTGAATGCAAAACATATAAGCTAGCAATTATACAATTACAAAGCCTAGCCAAGTAAACTAATTTACCCAACAATCTATTAATAACACAATAATATTCGAAAACCAAGAACAATATCACCTCATGATCATATGAAGAATCTAGACAAATCTTGAAATCCGTGAGTCCTCCAAAGCGGTTTCTTGTATTATCAAATGGGAAGAGGTTGTAGCAACAATGCTGCTACAAGCTCTTCAAGAGCCAAAACTAGTGAAGCAGTGTGAAAGTAATGAGAGAGAGAGAGAGTAAGATGGTGAGAAAAGAGTAGCATAACAATGCAATAATGAAAGGTGTTAAATGAGGGAGTGAGAGGTTTCTTATATAGACTTGAGATACCAAGAAACCTCCTCTGGATCTTCAACAAGTGTCACAAACCCAACTTAAATGACAACTCAAGGAGAGGTGGCATGAGATTTTAGGGTAGGTGCGAATTTGGCATGTGAGGTGAGTTGTGAGGTGAGGTGGCCATCAAATGAAGGCGTATAGGCTGAAGAGAGGTCCACGTACAAGCTTGCAAAGGGAAGTTCCTCCTTCAACGTGATGTTTCCCATTCTCATGAGTGCTTTCTCTACTTTATTCATGAGAGAAAGCGTAAGTTCCATTTAGGAAAACGCAAGCTTCATTTAGGCAAGCATGAAGTATGTGAGGAAAAAAAACGTGAGTCCAAAAAAAAGGCGTGAGGGAAGGTGAAAGCGTGTGGAGGGAGTGTGGGTTGAGTGTGTTGAACACACTCCCCAATTGGACGTGTATGGGTAGAGACAAAGCATAAGGTAGGAGGAGAGGCCCCACGCACCAATTAAAGATAGTTTACAACATTTACGTGGGAGTGGGAGAGGGGATGCATATCCTAAAAGAAATGCGTGAGTGTGAGGAAAGGGTGTGGATGAGTGTGATGGACACACTCTCCAAGGTAAGGTGAAGGGAGGATAGGCGTGAGGTAAGGAAAGAGGGACCCATGCTTAATATTAAGGAGAGCTTCCATACTTCACGTGGGAAAGGGGGACGTACCCTCAAAGTGGGAATTAAATTGAAATTTAATTAAATGAGTGGGTAAAGGGTAGGTAAAGGGTTAGGATGGATTAGGTGGGGTCCCTCTCATCATTAATGCCACTTACTTCACTTGATTTGACACATTATTACAAAATTGACATTTTCCCATGTCCTGGGTTTGGCAATTAAAATTGTCGTTTTCCCAAAAAACTCCTAAGTGGACAAAAAACCTAGCAAAACTTGTCCGACTGAGTTGAAACTTGGTCCATGGGTTTAGGGGGTCTCATTATCTTTCTTTTGAGTACAAATACCCCTATCAAAGATCCCGGGACCTAAGTTTTACATTAAATACCCAGAATTAATTAATTAATTAATTCGGAACCTTAACAAAAACCTAGCTAGACTTGATGGAATTCCGCTGTCTTACATGGTCATTTACAACATTCCTAAACACTAGCTACCTAGGAATGACTTCATTAGAATGCCTTTCACCACTTTGGAGGATTTATTGGGTGGGAGTGAAAAACTCAAGGGAGATTAACCCGGTTGGTTAGGCCACATTAACCTCCTGAGGATAAAAAACACTCAGTGAAAGGAAACTCTCCTAATGAAGAAACCCGAAGGCAACTGACCTAACATGATCCATGTAGACCTATACACTATAAACCTGCGCAGGGGTGCGGTAATCCTGCTTACAAAATTTTGTGCTGGAGGCATAAATTGCCTAGTAGAACCAAACTGTCTTTGACATACTAGCATCTGATGATGCATATCTTCATGGTACATGGAGTTGACCCCCTAGTTGAAGAGGCGGTCAACGGGAGTATTCAAGAAAAATTGATTAACATCATTATTTGTTTGAACCATAACAAAAATTATATTAACGTTGGCTTGGAAAATCAATTATTAATTCCAGAGCCAATTATAATAAAAATGAAAAACACTATTTGCAATGGACAATATGAAATTAAGGACTAACAAGTAACAATTGATGATCATAAATACATATCCCAATTCAATGTTACACCAATGTAAAAAAAAAATGGTTGACATGATTCTCTGTTCAACCTGGCTGGAAACATTGAGTACTTTCATCTTAAACATGTAGAAATGTTTTTTGACATTCTCCTATAAGAAGAAGAAGATAACATTGTAGGATGTTACAATGGAGTTAGATTCAGTAGCGCCCTCATCAGAAGATTTTGCAAAAGATGCAAAAAGAAGTTGAAAAGGTTATCGTTGATAAAGACGAAGAAATGTGTCTCCTTAAGAATCATAGTCAAAACTTGATTGCATAGATGAAGAAGTTAAAAAGTGAAAAGTTGTAGCAAGAAACGCTAGAGCAACTTATCAACAAAGACTCAATGATTGATAAAGAAAGAATGACAAATCTCATTGAAATTAAGAAGTCGTCAAATGTAAAAACCCAAACCTTGGAGAAGGAAACCAATACAGATTCTATCGAAATCTTATCAACCAATAAATCATCAGAAGTATCAAAAGACAAAGGTTCCATAAACAAGACACAAGTCCTTATTGTCATCCTAATTATAAAAGTCATATTTTTCAACGAACTAACCAAAGATGAAATCAATATGAGAAACTAAGTAGGGAACCTATTATATTGAAGGGAAGCTCAGAGGTGAAATCTTATCATTCCCCAAATCATAGAAGTCATTGCTACATGGCTTTGCAAAAAAATGAATTAGGGTGATTCGACCCTTTCACAATAAGATAGTTTTGTTCAATGCTTCGTAACTCATATTGTCTCATGTCGTCAACTATCACAACTTCAAGAACAAAGAATCATGAGAAGGCATTATAGGGTAGAACAAAGACATAAGCTTTTCTGTAAAATGCTTCGGGGACAAAGCATCCTTGAAGGGATAGGCAATGTAATGAACATAAATATATAAATAAACATTAGTAAATAATAATAATAATACTAAATGAAGCGACACATTCTAACTAAGGGACATGACCCATCAACCATCGTGACTACTCACTGCATATAAGTATACTGTCACATGGCATTGTATCGACATTCTATCAATTCTATCATATCTATCTTATTCATTATTCAATTATATAATATATGTTCCTATATGGATTTCAACCTATTGTCCTTCTTATGTTGGATATCCCTCAATAAATGAACTATTGTTCATTTCACCTTCTCTATCACAAGAGTGCTTGCTCTCCCCCTCTTCTTACATAGGTTTGGTTTATACTTCAATGTCTAAAATTTACCTATTTGTGGTTATTTTTATTTTGTTACTTTGTTATTTGTCCTTTTACTAGTCGAGATTCTTGCCTTTTGTCTTTCCTTTCTATGAGATGTCATAGGCATTCCCACGTTGCCAATGTTGCCTTATGTACTTTAGAGTCCCTTTGACCTAATTTGGTCATTTGTGGACATTAATAAATTTTCTTTCTTAATATGTTTGTTCACCTATAGGTAATCTGGGAATGAAGTGGAGTTGTTTTTCCAGGGATTTGTACTAATTTCAGTTGAGAGAATCAACTTATAGTCTAAATCAAAGATAATGGGCAATATATTTGTTTAAAGCAGCAAATTGTGGCCATGGAATACGCATGACAATAGGTACTTACAAATATTACATTGTATCAAATTAGAGCTTGAAGTAAACTGAATGGAGACACATTCATGGCAGACTCCTTGATTTTAAATCTATTGTCACACTATGTTTTATCAGCAGTTTATGCTTTTATATTCATTGATAATAACGTGCTATTTTTATTTTCAGCTGGTGGAGCACTTCTTTCAATCTTTGGTCAACACATCTGGGATGACTCTGCACATTCGCCAGGTTTCTTTAATAGCTCTATTTATGTACAATGTATTTATGCCAAATTCTATTAGTGGTCATGCCAGCTTGTAATGACTTGCTATCCTTTAGAGCCTATGCCCAAAACAAATCGGGCTTGACTGCAGATTCTAACTGTAGGTAAAATCTAAATTTGAATTATTTTAGATACATTACACTTTCTGTACACTGGTTTATGATATATTCTGTTGTAACGTAGTGTAGATATGACATATGACTGTCACTGTTATCCTTTCATTGAATGATATTTTTTAGGTTGCATTAATTTGTAATAGAAGAAAACACTGATGTGTAAAACATTTAAGATAATGACTGTAAGTGTTCTAGTGCAGATGATGGAATTATTTCTTTTGGATAATATGCTGTTTATGCAAGGATAAGGTGATCTTTTCTGTGATGAACAGGTCAATGAATACAAGCATCCTTTAGATTACGAAGATCATTTTTGTTTTATTTTTGTGATATCTTAATTGTCCAGTAGAAATTAGGAAATTCAGCACTTGAAACCTGCTACATTGGCATGTAATATGGAATTTATTGCTACCTCACAAAGCAAGCAAAACGATAAGATAGAGTGATCAACCTGGTGTTTAATAGGTATCTGATATTCACTTTCTAGTTTGATCTATAATCAGTGTTCCACAGGGATGCGTCGCCCAGGGTGGGGGGCGTGACCTCCACGCTTCCTGGGAGGAGGGGTGCCTAGGGAAACGTTTCTCCACATCCCTCTTTTGGGAAAACTCGGGAAACATGTCCCTAGTGTGGGGGATGTGTTTCCCCAAAAGGGGGGCATCTGGGTGCCCCCCTCCCCCCAAATAAAAAAGGGGGATGCCTGGGCACCCCCTCTCTAAGTTTTTGTCCAACAACCCTTTAAGATAGAACAACGATAGGGGATAAAGCTTTGAGGAGATTGTGACCTTGGCAATTAATGGTAATATTCAATTCTTAAAGTAAAAGGATAGAAAAGGTAATATTAAATTTGAGAGTGGTTCCAATCTCATCGGACTTCATATGGAGAAAGTAGAATTTCATATCCCATTCAGAATTCAGCAGACTTAACAATTTTCAGGGTTTTAGGATTGGCAGGATTATAGCATTTCCACTGGATTGCACAATGATGAATTTGCATGGGATGAATTGTTATTGTTGGGATTTTATCATTATTATTTTTATTTTTATATTTTCAGAGACAAGGATCCTTATGCTAGGGACCCCGATGTCCCTCTATCTCCCTGAATTTCCCTAAAATTTGGGGGTGCTCCCACATGTCCGCCATGTGCATTTCCCCGCTCCTGTGCTTCCCTGTCCCAGAAACTTGGTGGAACATTGTTTATAATAGAAGAGAGAAAAAGATGTTGAAATAATCTAACTGCAAAGAGTATTCTAATTATTATTGATGTATTATTCATTAGATCAATCCCCTTTTGCGGATTGATCATGTCGGCTATTGTAAATGACCAAATCCCCTTTTGCGGATTGGTCAAAACATAATTGTAATAGGCAGAATAAGAAGCCGGCCCCAGAATATATATTAAAGGTGGTTATAACCACCCAGAAGAAGAAGTCGGCCCTGCTAGTGAAAAGATACCTCCGCACATGCCAAAATTGTATAAATAAGGAGGCTAGCGCCTCATTTAGACACACACTCACTTGTTCATCAAGAAGCAAGTTCGGAGTTGCAGTTGGAGAAGGAAGAAGAGAGAGAGAGACGCATTCTTGGGAGAGGACTTTCTGTATTTGTTTGAGTTATCTCTTGGCATTGTATTGGCTATCTATATTAAGGAAGTTTTGCTGGGTTTTCTCCCCCATGAGGATTTCCCAGGATAAATGATGTGTCTCTTGTGATTGTGTATTTCTTAGTGATCCTATTTATGCTATTGTTATCTAGTGAAATAAAAAGAACTCTAATAATAGCTTAAACCTTAACAAAAGAAACTTCCAAAAGACAATAAATAGCCTTTGGAAGCTGAGACGTTTATTGTTATGAAAATAAGAGTAAAGTGCAAAACAAGAATCCAGTTACATGCAATGTTATCATGACCAAAACCGGACTGGAATTGTTTGGCCCAAAATAATGACTTGAACTGGAATTGGTTGAAGATCGATTGAATAAAAAATACATAAACTATTCAACTTTTATTCAAAAAATTGTATAAATTCATGTAGATCAATGTAAATCCAAACCATTAAAGACCAAATATGCAAAGTTTGTTGATTTATATTGCATGTAAGGTTTCAAGTAGCAAAATTACATCGAGATATAAGTTTTGAGACACATAAAGTTCTGAGAGAAAATACATAAACATTGAGGCTGTAAATGTCCTCTATAATCCAAAAATCATAATACTAAGATGATCAACAATAGCATCCTCTGAATACTCTAGAGTCTAGATCATACTCATGGGTACCCTTGTATTGAGTTTTGCCCTTGAAGGTCCAACACTTTTGTCACCCACTTGATTGAAACTAGTCACATTGGACTAGAACTGGTCGGCCCTGATCGGTTCACTCCTAGCAAGTTCTGTTGAGATTTGGGTACCTTAGAAAGTGGTCCCCATGTGCTTGTGAGTCTCTAAGCACAATGGGGGAAGACTTTTACCCTTGTACTATGTACTTTGTGTCTAATTTCACTTTGACTTAGGAGATTTAAGTCAAAGTGAAATTTGGTCATTTTAGCCTAAAGTGACAATTAATTCACAATGTGGGTGAATTAATAGACATAAAGTGAGAATTATGGAAACTATGGAAACTTAAGTGAAGTGAGTTTTGAGTTGAGATATGTGTGAGATGATCTCAACCATTGATTAGGGATGAGATGAGATGATTTCATCCATCCATCATTTAGGTTTCCTTATGCTTCCTAAAGGAGGGCGCAAGGGGCAAAAGAGGCTTCATTCCTTGTTTTGTTCACTTGAGGAGAAGTAGGAGGAGCAAGAGGATGGAATCAGTTGCATTGGGAGAGGCTAGCTAGGGCGCATGCTTCCATGGAGAGAGGCATCTAGCTTGGAGTCTTAGTTATTTAGTGGGGAGCTTTCAGTTCTGAGGAGGGCGCACTTGAGGAGGAGGGAACATCATCAGTGGGGAGCACTTGTCAGATTGTAGTGGGATTAGTTGCAGAGGGAGGCCACACATCAGAGCGTCATTCATGTGGAGGGGTTTTCCATTTTGAGCTCACATCTTGCATCTAGAGCAGTTTTGGTGGATTTGGTAACATTTATGAGGGGCGGACCATGCCAGGGCGCTCTTGCTTGGTTTGGACTTGTATTACAGCTTGAGACAAGCTGCTATTGTAACAGGTTCATCTATATTTTGTACTCACTGTATTCCGCCATCTATTTCCCCATTATATAGACATATATCCCAAATTGGTATTCCCGGGGGGGGGTTTTATCCAGGGTCATGTTGACCAAAAATACCTGTGTCAAATTTATGCATGCTTAGAAGTGTAGATCAAGATTTTAAAGTTCAAAGATCTAGAGGTGGTGTTATGTGTTTTAATGTATTATGCATGTGCTAACATTGAGTAAAGAAAACACTTGCAAGGGCACCTTAAAAGAGCACTTAACCATTAAACATTGAGCAAAAAGTTGGGTGACTGTTTGCTGTCCTAAAACAGCAAGAGAAGACAGCCACACAGTTGAAACTTAGAGCCATACTAAGGTCAAGGACAGACCTTAGGTGGCAGCTTCATAGGACCTCAGAAAATCATAATACTAAGATGATCAACAATAACATCCTCTGAATACTCAAGAGTCTAGATCATACTCATGGGTACCCTTGTATTGAGTTCTGTCCTTGAAGGTCCAACACTTGTGTCACGCACTTGATTGAAACTGTTAATGTTTTATGCTGATATTATAGTTCTTTGCATTTCATAAAGATAAGAGCATAACAACCACAAGATCACTAAGAAATACACATCCACAAGTACACAACATTTATCCTGGGNAGAAAATCATAATACTAAGATGATCAACAATAACATCCTCTGAATACTCAAGAGTCTAGATCATACTCATGGGTACCCTTGTATTGAGTTCTGTCCTTGAAGGTCCAACACTTGTGTCACGCACTTGATTGAAACTAGTCGCACTGGACTAGAACGGGTTGGCCCTGATCAGTTCACTCCTAGCAAGCTCCAAAACGATTTGTAAATCAGATTAGATCCCTAGCTCCATCCCGACAAGCTGGTTTGGGCTGGTTGCAATCCAGATTGGGCTTCATCTTGCGCTCTCTTCACCCTCATCGGATCCTCATCAATCTTTTTTCACCATTTCTTCTACCCAGTTTCTCGGTCAGTTTCGGTTCTGATAACATTGTGTGGAAGCAGCTCCAAGTTCATCTAGCAACTCAGGGTAGTGGGAATCGGATTGGTTCTACCAATAAGCTATGATAAGGCAAAGTTAGAAGAGATGAGTTATTGATAATTGATACATTTCAGATTTAGAATTTTAGATTCTAGAATCTAGAATAATGAACTATATAACTTAAAATCCTTAAAATTGCTTAACTTGTTGGCTTTATCCTCTTTGTCAAACAACCATTTCTCCCCAAATGACATCATCAGTGAATGCATTAGAGCTTTCCCAATGATTGATGTGGCATTAGATACTTCATTTCTTGTTTCTTTGTCGTCTCTTTCTAATGGTATATACTTCTAGTGGCTTTCTTTTCTTTATTTTTGTACTTAGTAACACATTTTATTTTATGGCATTCCAGAGTAGCCATTTGCACTCCTACATCTTGTTACAATTGTAATTTTTAGTCTCATTGTGTGGAAATTTCAAATTTATGATGCAAATTAACTTAATGCAAAAAATAAATTTTACCTCTTTGACTAGAGCTTCCTGGATCTTAACCATGTGAATTTTCAGCCTTAAGGATGTTATGAAAGATAGAAGAAAACAATAGTGACAAGTGAACAATATTTCAATTCTTAACAACGCAATCTTCTAGGCAATCCAAGGAGAGAAGATACCAAAGTGACTCAATAAGTTTCATCCCTCTAGGGCATTCTTATCATGCATCAACCAAATTGGAAAACTCACTTTTACAACAGGAATAACAGCTGTAAAACAACCCTTAACTTCAATTATGATATCAAATCATTTAACATAATTTCCCTTTACTTATTTCAAATCGGCAAGACATATATAACTGTAAACTAAGTCACAGGGTTCATTGAACCTAAAGCTTGAGGTTTGAAATTCGACGAACCTCAAAAAAATTTTGAGGTTCGTCGAACCTAATACCTGTTGAAATAATGTAACTGCGAAGAGTATTCTTATTCTTATTGTTATTTTATTATTAGGATTAATCCCTATTGTGGATTAATCATGTCGGTAATTGTATTAGGACCAAATCCCCTTTTGCGGATTGGTCATCGGACAATTGTAATAGGCAGAATAAGAAGTCGACCCCAACAGTTATTATTGAGACCCATAATTAAATTAAAGGTGGGTTTACCCACCCAGAGTGAGAGGTCGGCCCTGCCAGTGAAACCCCTTCACACATGCCAGTCTTGTATATATAGAGAGGCTAGCGCCTCACTTTAACACACAACTCACTTGCTCATTCTTAAGAGGCAAGTCGTGACTTACCAGTGGGAGAGAGGGAGAAGAGTGGCGCATCTCTTGGAGAGGACTTTCTGTATTGGTTTGAGTTATCTCTTGAACATTGTATTAGCAATTTATGATAAGGAAGTTTTTGCTGGGTTTTCTTCCCCTAGAGGGTTTCCTAGGATAAATGTTGTGTCTCTTGTGAATGTGTATTTCTCAGTGATCTTGTTCTTATGATGCTCTTATCTATTGAAATGCAAAGAACTATAATAATGACATAAACATTAACATGGTATCAGAGCCAACCTGAAGGAAGCATATTTCGCAAGAGAAAAACGTTACTGTTACCGGACATGAAAATTAGGGCTTTTTATTGGTGAAGCTTTTCAGCCCTAAAACCACCTAGAAAGTTGCACCCTCCCCCAAGGATCATTTTGGCACTTAGAGCGCACCTTTTCAGTGGCTAGATCTCCCGGAAAGTGAAACCCTAGTTTCACAAAGTACCAGAAAACCAAAAAACCAGAGTACTAGAAGTACCAGAAGTACCAGAAAACCAGAAGAACCAGTCCAGAAATCCGCAGATCAAGTTTGAGGGGGTAAAAGTTGGATTTTCGAAATTCCGACTGCACCAGCTAACTCGCCTCAGCTCAGCACATCTATCCCCTGGATCAGAATTTCAAAATTCGAAGTTTGAAAAATTAGGGTTTCCTCATAAAACCCTAAGTTGCAGTTGCAGTACCAGTTGCAGTTGCAGCCGTAGAACCAGTTGCAATCACCCTTGAAGTTTTTGGTAATAATTACCGCTGCTACCAGATGGAGGCACCACCTGCAAATGCTATCCGAGGTATGTACTCACATATGTTTAATGGTTAAACCCTAAAGAGTATTTGCAGGAGAAGGGATCTCTTGCCATAGATCCAGAAGGATCTCAAGATCCAACACATTCAGAGGAATGATGCAACCCAGGTGTGATTATTCTAATATGCATCTATTTGTTAT
>JASDQU010241135.1:310673-324574 GCA_032191745.1 Picea mariana | reverse complement strand
TACCATTGATCCGGATTATTTTTGGCACGAAATGAGAGCGGAGATATAACACAGAAATATTCAGAGATATTGCAAGAGAGACGACAATATAACATAGATATAGTGGAAATATAACAAGAGTCACAGATATACAGTAATACACGATTTCTATTAATGAAATAAATGTACAGAGACTGTAAAATACAGAGTGAAAGACTCGCTAGAATGGTGGCAGCTTATCTCTGAGAAGAGATGTTACGGCTACTCGCCTCCATGAGAAGATGATTACAATGAGGCTCTAAAGGCCTTTTTTACAATAATCAGGAATGCCAAAAACCCTAGACATCCAAAAACGTAACCCTGGGAGATGAAGCGCCAAAAGTCATGTGGGCCCCATTTGGGTAAGTTGGTGCATCAAATTTCTGGGGTCGTAGATTTTGCATACGATCTTTCTTTTAGGTGTATGATAGCTCGTTGGAAATATCTATCCGAGAACTACAACTTTTGGATGAGCAACTATGATCCATGTTGCTCCCCGTTTCCTCAAAAAACATCGTTTAGGGACTCAAAATGGCCCCGCAAGTTAAAAACTGCTAAAAATAGTAAATTACCAAAATTGCCAAAAAGATGTTTTGGGCCAGTTGGAGAAGGTAGGAGGCCAACGATATCCACCTGGATCCTTTAGGGCCTCAAAACGACCCCAGAAGTTTGGAACCCGAAAAACTGCCAAGGTGGAAAATTGTTTTTCGAGCCAGTGGAATAGGTGTGTGGCCACCGATATCCACTTGAATGAATCCTCCCTCCTTAGGAATCAATGGTCTCGATTATGTTGATTTCCCCCATAAAATGATGAAATTTCTTCTGAATTTGGCCCCAGGTGATCCACTTGCCTTGGTGTAGGAACTGCCCGGCTTTAACAACTCGATAAAGATGGATCCTTTGTTGGTGAGTTCGCTTGACTTGTTTTTCCACAATATGATCATTGGATGCATGTTGTATGCAGTCGGGGTTGAGATTTGTCGGTGTCATTTATTCTGCTACCTCTGAGGTGTCCAATAATGGTGGAAAATAAGGTCGAAGGAGATCCACGTTGAACACTGGGTGCAAGCCAAGGAAAGGAGGAATGTTGAGCTCAAAATAATTATCACCCACAACCTTGGTGATGGTGTACGACCCATAATAGAGTGGGAAAAGCTTTCGATGGGGTCATGTAAGGCGTTCTTTCTGCATGTGCAACCAAACTTTGTCGCCCACCTAAAAATTATGTGGCACCCAATGTTGATCATGGTGTTGCTTCTACTTGTCATAGAACTTCTGTAGGATATCTTGAACCTATTAGAAGATGTGCTAGATCCACTCAATGAGCCAGGTGGATTTGTCAGCTTCAGTTGGAGCAAGAGATGAGTTGGTCAATGTGATCGCAAGGGGTAGTGCAACATCTATGGGACCCAATGGTTGGAATCCCAACCCCATCTAAAAGGGGTTGTGGCTGGTTGAGCTATGCAAGGCTCGGTTGTAGCTATGTTGGACATAGGGAAGACTCTCATCCCTTGTACAAGGGTTCTTGGAATTATACATGTGTAGGATATGCACGATCATTCGATTTACATCCTCAGTTTGGCCATCTATATAGGGGTGGAAGGCCGTGGATTTGGTGAGATTGGTGTCCAGCAGTGACCAGAGGCTCAGCCAGAATGTGTTGAGAAATCAACTATCCCAATATGAGACAATGGTTTGTGGGATTCCAAAATGTACCCAGACTCTTTCAAATAAGATCTTGGCAGTGGCCTCTGTTGTGATGCTTTTCTTGCAGGCAACCATAATCACCATCTTAGAAAAGCGATCAACAACCACAAAAACACATTCATTTTCCCACTTGGTGGACGAGAGGCCTAACATGTAGTCCATTGAAATGGATTCCCATGGGTTTTCAAGAGTAGGCAGGGGGGTGTACAATCCATGTTTCTTAGTGGTTAGTTTGGCAATAGCACAGGTAGTGCAGGACATGATATACTTGTTGACCTTATGTCGAAGTTTCGGCCAACATAAATGTTTTTACAGCATTGCCACTATTTTTTCAATGTTGAAGTGTCCTGAAACCCAACTGTAGTGATCTTCCCAGATCATCTTCACATGCTCGCTTGATGGAACACAGTATGGCCCAGACGTCACAACAATCCATCTCGAAGATGGAAATCATTGACAACTGCGTTTGCGCCCAACATTTGGTAGGTGGTGTCGAAGTTTGGGTCTGTTTCATATCGTTGGGGGCATCCAAAGGTCTCATGGCCGCAAGAGACTAGCACCGTGGTGAGTGCCATGACTGGCGGTCTTCTGAGGCAATCAGATACGTGGTTGGTGCTTCATGTTTTATACTTGATGTTCAGGTGGAATTATAGCAAGTATGTGGACCACTTTTGATGATGGTCTTTCTTCAATTGGCCTTGTGTTTGTATGAAATGAAGTGGCTTGTGATCAGTGTGGATGACTATCTCCTTCCCAAGAATGTAATGTCTCCACTGGCGGTAGGATTGCACAATGGAGTACATCTCTTTATCATAAGTAGGGTACTTACGGACAACATCTGATAGTGTCTCACTATGATAGGCCATGGGGTGGTTGTGCTGAGTAAGAACGACGCCTACAACATAGTCTGAGGCATCTGTCTCGATCTCAAAGGGATGTTGTAGGTTTGGTAGTGAAAGTACTGGGGTTGAGCACAAGCGATGCTTCAAATCATCGAATGCTTGTTGTTGGGACTAGTCCCACACAAATTTCAAATTACCACCTCCCTTGGTTATTTGGTTGAGGGCCCATGCAATATGGGAGAATCCCAAGACGAACCTGTGGTAGAAATTGGCAAGGCCCAAGAAGCTACGAAGCTCAGTGAGTGTGGTTGGGGCTATCCAGTCAAAAATGACTTGGATCTTGGCTGGATGCACATGTACGCCATGCTGATCAATGATGTAGCGTAGGTAATGGACCCTGTCCATGCCAAAGAAACATTTTTCCAAGTTGGCATATAGCTTGTGCTGTTGTAGGGTGTGCAGAACCTATTGAATATGATGCAAGTGTTCTTCCCAAGTCTTGTTGTAAATGAGAATATCATCTAGATGCACCACTACATAAGTATTGGTGAATGGTCGTAGGATATCATCCATCATCCTCATGAAAGTGGTTGAAGCATTTGTCAAACCAAAGGGCATGACCAACCATTCAAAAATACCTTCCTTTGACTTAAAGGTGGTCTTCCATACATATGTCTATTCTATCGAGACCTGGTGGTAGCCAGACTTCGGATCAATCTTACTGAAGTATTTGGCCCCCGTGAGCTGATCAAGGATGTCGTCAATTCGGGGAATCAGGTACCAGTTTCTGGCTGTGATTTTATTCAGAGCCTGGTAATCAATGAAGAGTCGTCGGGTTCCATCTTTCTTCTGTAGCAGCAAGATTGGGCTCCCACAAGGTGATGATCTGGGATGGATGCGCCCCTTGTGGAGAAATTCTTGGATCTACCACTTGATCTCCTCATTCTCTAACAAAGAGTGGTGGTAGACTGGCCCATTGGGAAACGATGCACCAGGGGTCATATCGATGGGGTGCTTGACTTGACAGTGCAGAGGTACCCCGGTAGGTGAGGAGAAGATATATAAGTATTCTTCCACGACCTTATCTACTTGCTTTTGTTGTGTGGAGAGGTTGACCATGGAGACCCTGGATGTGGTTGTGATCTTTCACTCATTCTGAGAGTGAATCACAAAGAATACAAACTTCCCTGTCCGAGAGAATACCTTCCTGCATTGCTTGGCAGAAATAAAGAAAATAGCACTAGGCGGGACTGCCTTGAGTATCCTGTACAATTTCTTGTTGAAAGTAATAATAACACTACGAGGCCTAGACTCATATACATCATAGCGTTTCCATAAATATGGTTGGCCCAAAATAACATTACAAACTTCGAGAGGTTAAACATCACACAATACCTCATCTTCGAAGGGATTGATGTCGTATGACAGGTGGCATTGTTGACTGACGCGGATGTCGCTTCCTTGGCGGAGCCATCCCATGGTGTAGGGTTATGGGTGTGAGCGTTGTCAGTAGGGCCAGACACTTGACAACCTCTATTGATATGAGGTTCTTCTGACTACTGCTATCAATGATGAAGTGCAGCGGGGTACCCTTCACCCACATCTGTGAATGAAAAATGCACTCGCCTTCCTTTGACTCGTCTGGTTCACCGGGCTAGAGCTTGGTGGTAGAAATGGTAGCACAAGGTTTTACATCAATGATTCATCTCCCCCTTTTTGGTTCTGACTCATAGTCGGAACCCACATCTTATTCAAAGGCTTTCACCTCAGCCACCATCGATTTCTTTGAGCGAAAATCAACAGTGTTATGTCGGGGGCTCTTATGAAAGTCGCACCACTTCTCGATATATTTATTTGTCTTTCCAGTGTCCTTATTTGCTTGCATCCTGGACTGGTTGTCCTGAGGCAGTCCGTCTTTGCTATGTCCTTTTTTCTTCAGGTTGGGGTCGACTTTTCCTGGCTTTTCCTGTGAGGGGTTCCCAGGCCCAAATTGTTGCATCATTTGTTTGAGCTTCTTCTCGATTTTGACGACATATCGGTAGGCCGCGCCCAAGGACGATATGTCCATAAATTCCATTTCGGCCTGGATGTATCTATGCAGATCGTCATGATACTTGAGCACCATATGTCACTTAGAATCTTTGATACCCATCTTGGTGCACAAGGTATGGAAGATATTTGTGAACTCAGGCACTGCTTGGTCTCTTTCCTGCCGGAGTGTGGTCCATTTTGTGTATAGGTCGTCATAACTTCCAACAAGTTAGTATTGTTCCTTAATAACATCCTTGAAGGACTCTTAGGTGACCATGACTGTAAATAATGAGGGTTCCTCTGTTTCCTTTTTCTCGTAGAAAGTTTCCCACCAATATTTGACATGGGGAACGACTTTGAGGAGCGCAAAAGTAATATTTTCTCTATTCGAGAAGTTATGGACAAAGAAATACCCTTCTAGCAAATTCAACCATTTGTCTACAACATCTGCGTCTATCTGACCTTCAAATATAGAAATATCAAATTTTATTTGTACCTTGAAGGGGGCGGTGCTTCCGTTTGAGGAAGATGTGTCACCTGTTGGTAGCCGCCGAAGGATTTGTGTGAAATTGTCCATCATCTCATTCATCTTTTGCGTGAGGTCATCCTCGAGAAACATTTTGAAGGGATCTCTTGTATCGTCATCTTTCTTTTCCCCCACCATGAGAGGTCGCTTGGGCATGCGAGATCTTTTTTCCTCAAGAGAAACAAGCTCGAGACCCAATTCTTTGTACCCTAACCTCGTTTGGGACATGCATTAAGAACAAGGAGCAGACCGTTCTGATACCACTGATCTGGATTTTATGAGAAGAATGGAATGAATACAGATTATTATCAAAATATTCTTAACAAATAATAACATATATACAGTAAAACCGGTTTCTATTCAACAAGGAAATAAGCTGAAACTATAAAATTCAGCGGAAAACAAGCTTGCTAGAATGGTGGCGGCTTATCTCTGAGAAGAGATGTGACGAATGTGCTCATTCGCAAGAAGATGACTACAATGAGGCTTTGAATGAATTTTTACAATAAATATGAATGACAAAACCCTACACATCCAAAAACCTAACCCTAGGATATGAAGTGCCAAAAGTCATGTGGGCCCCGTTGGGGTAAGTTAGTACATCAACTTTCCGGGGTCGTAACTTTTGCATACGATCTTTGTTTTAGGTGCACGATATCCTGTCAAAAAGGTCTAATTGAGAAGAACAATTTTCAACTGGCCCAGGTTAATGCATTCGCTAATCACTTGGGCCCCAAATCCCCTAAAAATGTAGTTTAGGGCCTCAAAACGACCCCAGAAGTTTGGAACCCGAAAAACTGCCGAAAAACTGCCAAGGTGGAAAAATGTTTTTCAAGCCAGTGGAATAGGTGGGTGGCCATCGATATCCACCTGGATCACAATGACCCACATAATTAATGTTTTCCCATGGAGAATCTTAACCCTAATCTAAAAGCTTACTTTGATATTAGGACACTCTTGGCATAAGTCCACCCTAGAAGAGTTATCAATAATTGGTCTGTAACCTAATACTTGACGAGTAGGTAGTTTTGTAAACACTTATTGAGTATACATTTTTTCAAACACTTGACATGCATCCCTGTTTACCTTAGGTTCCAAGTTGAAATACCACTGTGTAGTGCAAGAGTGTATTGCCAAAAAAACATGCCCTCTCTCTTCTTATCAAAATTGTCCTGCCTGACCTGATTTAATGATTAAGTTTCAATAGTGCACCTAGCATTAAGAGTGGGTTCTCCTCTAGATTCCGCCACCCATGTTTAGTCTCAAAGAGTGATTCAATATTGTATGCAATCACAACCTTTTCCAGATCAAATTTCATCATCTTTGTCTTCAGTAGCGTGTAGCACCTCTTTTCCGATCGAGTGATCAAGTCATTAGGATATAAGACACCTAAGATAAAACTCACTCAATGCATCTTCTTGAGATAATTCCCCCCCAAAAACAACCTCAAGCCAAGATTCCCATCTTCCCATGGGGTCTAATTACAACCAAAGTTAGTGTCAATCCACATAAAGAGATTCTCTACGAAGTGAGAACTTGTGCTACAATGATTTGGAGGATTGATCCTAATGGCCTTCAAGTTGAACATCAACAAAATCTTTGCAAAGGATGGCATTTTCAAAGCCAAAGATAAGGCTAAGGTTCAAGATCTTTGAATACCCAGAGCTAGTTTCATCCAAGTAAGGATACTGGATTTGAAATATCATTTTTCATATTTTTCATATAAATAAAGTAATACTTATAAATTTCATTTTTTATTGTTTATTTATTTTATTTATTTTTATATAGATTAAATATTTTTTACAAATACGAAAAAAATGTTAATTATTATGTTAATTTAAATACAAATATAAATAATTAACTTGATATGAATAGATTGTAAATGTTAAGGTGGAAAATAATATGTAAATTTTATGATACTAAGGAAATGGAGGGTTAAAACACTTGTTTTTTCTTAGAATATTGTATTTATGTTTGGGCATTGTCTAACTGTTCTACACTTTTTTCCTCCTGGCTGGAATCCACCACCATGTCAAAAATTCACATTAAATTCCCACAGCGACACAGACGCCCACCCATCTCATCGAAATTAAAGAGCCGCATCGGGAGGTAAAGGAGGAGGGTGGCGATGACCATCTGTGGCAGGATTAAGTGCATGTTGTCTAGGTGTCACCCCATTTGGGGAGGGATAATCTCTCTAGGATAAACCAAGGCAATGCAGAAGCAGAGAGGGAGCTAGAGTAAGAATGGCTTCTATGTTAAGATCTTCACCTTCTAGGGACACCCCTTCATTGGCTAATTTTGAAAAATTTTGTTGGCCTCTCTTTGGACATGGGAGGGGATTAGGATGAGAAAGGGGCACAAGGGGGAATGAAAGACTTCCAATGAACTGAGAAGTCGCAAACTTGGGTAAAATTTTGTAGGTGCGAAGCCATTAATGATCTTAGAAGCCAAGTAAATGATTACAAGCGAGTCCCCTTCAATAATCAACTGATTTAAACCCAAACTGGAAGCGAGTTGAATGCCATGAACGAGTCCCCAATGCTCAATGGAGTTGTTGGAATTGAAACCTAGATTTCCTACCAAGATGTGGATAATTTGTCCTTTGTTATCCCTGATAACCACCCCAAAATCAGTTGGTCTTGGGTTTCCTTTGGACACTCTATCGAAGTTCAACTTGAAGAAACCAGGGGGAGGGCGATGCCAGGATTTGGGACTTGGGGTGTGAATGGGACCGAGGATGGTATTGATGAGGTATTTATTGGAGTTTAGATTTAGATGCCATTGAGAAAGGATGGTTTTTTCATTGGGTTTGCATGAGTGAGCTTCTTGGGCCCATTGTTGGGATCATACAATTTGTTGGATACATGAACATATCTTAGACCATATAATGGGAGGTGAGGAAGGTTTAAAATAGAAGTCTCTCTTATTTCTCTCCTTCCATATTTTCCAAAAAAAAAATCCCAATAGCAACTGCCAAATCATATTTAGAATAGGATTGTTGAAGGGGGTTGATCCCTAGTTCTCTAGGGTATTGATTATACTGGCTCTATTTCTGTTTGGTTTCCTCATGATTTGTGCCACTTGATCCCAAATTTATGAGATGAAAGAGCATTGATTTAGTAGGTGTTCTCTTGATTCCTCATGTTGCAAGCAAAGATGACATACATATGGCCCAATAAAGACTCTTTTGCGGAGGTAATTATCCCACATGAATATGCGGTTTTGCACAAGCAACCATAAGAAAGTGGAGAATTTTCCCTAGAAATTTGAGTGCCAGACAATGTGCCAAATGTTTTCCTTTGGCTAGAGGTGAAACTTGGCTCGGAGATAGTAAGCTTCTTTAATTGAAAGTGTGCCCAGTGGAGAATGGTCCCAACGTAGAACATCTGATCCCTCCTGAATGTGAATCTTTCTTTAGGTTTTTAATTCCCTCCAAGGTTGTAAATTACAATCAGTCAGAAGATGGAGGTCAGAGTGGAGATCTTTTCATTTTCTCCGGTGAGGGGGTAGCAACTCTTCCTTCCAAAGATCGACTACTTTGAGAGTGTCCCCTTGTTTCTTTTTTGCTTTGATATGATGCAAAATTTCCAGGGATTGGAGGGGTGGCAACTGTTTCCATGAATATGACCAGAACATGGCATCTTGTCCACTAAGAAGCTCCCAAAAGGCATGCTCTTGGATGAGGGGGAAATTACTCCAAGCTATGTTCCATATGTTCAAGCATGGGATCTGGTCTGCCATCCTAATGAGTTGTGTGGCATTGATGTTAGGAGCATATTTTTGTTTCCAAAGGTGCACCCAGAGTTCATTTGGTTGCTTTAGCCAACGCTACCAGATCTTGGCGCCCATAACTGCATTTAGGAGTCATGGATCCAAAGACCAATTCCTCCATTTAGATTTTCTTTGCAAACTTTGTCCCAACTCACTAGGGCCCATTTTTTCCCTGTTTTGTGGCCTTGCTAGAGAAAATTTCTTTACAAATTACGAATGGCTTTGATAATAGATTGTGGAGCAACCAATGCAGAAAAAAAGGTAAATAGGTAAATCTTGGAGGATTGACTCGATGAGGACAAGGAGAGAAACTAGATTGAGGGTATGAAAAGTACAAAAGTTCAAATGATGGGTTATGGATTGAATGAGAGAGTACCAATAAATGTTTTTGGCTACAGAGTCAGAGAGGGGGATGCCAAGGAAATTGGACGGAAGGGAACTCCTAGGGATGCCTAATAGGTGAGAGATATGATGGTGAATGGATATGGGAGTGTTAAAGAAAAAAAGTTGTTATTTTTCTAGATTAATGGTGGTGCTGGAAGCCGGACCTAAGTCTGTAAGTATGGAATTAAATTTCAAATCTTATTGCTCAGTGGGGATTCCCATTAACATTGTATCATCCACAAATTGGTTGTGGGAGGTTGTTGGTTGTAGACTATGTAGAGCCAGTCCTTGAGGGGACCCATCGGTAATAGAAGCCTTTATGTACCGACCCATACCCTCGACTGTGATAACAAAGAGTAAGGGGGACAATGGACACCCCTGGCAAATTCCTCTTGAAGGTGTAAAAGGATTGGATGACATATCATTGAAAGTATGGAAAATAAGGCTGGGAAAGTTTAGATTAATAATCCAATTGGCCCATTCACTATTCAACCCAAAATCTAAGAGGAGAGAGTGCATATATTTCCAACTGAGATGATCAAAAGCTTTTGCAAGATATAGCTTGATAAGCATACCTAGTTTTTTGGTAGAATTTAAAGAGTGGATAACCTCATGTACAAAAATGACGCTACCCATGATTTGAAGTCCCTCTGCATAACCTGATTATTCCTTGGAGGCAATGAAGGAAAGGATAGGCTTAAGGCGAAGAGCTATCACTTTGGTGATAATTGTTTAGACCACATTACATAACACGATTGGACTAATTTGGTGAGGCTGGGAGACTCAATCTTTCTTTGGAATGAGAGTAAGAAAAGTAGCATTAAGAGCGGAGAGTAATTGAATAGAAGTGCGAGATTCTTCAACTAGTTTCCATACATCTTCTCTAACCATCAACCAACAATGATGGAAGAAATATGTTGTAAAGCCACCTGGCCCTGGCACTTTTCCCACTGGCATTTCCTTTATGGCTTGGTCGACCTCTTCAATGGTGATGGGCCTCATTAGTGCATCATTCTGTTTCGAAGTGATAAGAGTGGGGATATGGATGGTTATCTTGCTTATGGCCTAAGATCGGTCAGGGATAGGTTCAGATAAGATGTTTTGGTAATAATTGACCAGTTCAGTTTCTATCCCTTCATGATCCAAGATTGGTTAACCTTGGGCATCCTATAGTTTGGTGATGTGATTGACATACCTTCTGTGAAGCATGGATCTGTGGAAGAACTTGGTATTATTTCCCCTTCCTTGAACCATTGTACTCTTGATTTCTATCGCCATAAGATTTCTTATTGTTTGTATCTTTTCTCTAATTGATGCTTGAGTTTCTCCTCCTCAACTTTTAGGGAATTTGAGTGTCCTTGAGTAATGATTTCTTGTTGGATTTCCTCCAAGCAATTATCCAAGGAGCATTATGCTTGAAATATATTGTCAAAAACATTCTTGTTACACTCCAGTTTTTGTTTGAACGCCTTTAGTCTTTTTTGAAAATGATACATCAAAGTACCATGAGAGATGGCAACCTCTGCCCACCATGATTGGGAAAGATTTGAGAAGTCCAGATGGTTTAGCCAAAACTTTTCAAAACAAAAAGGCTTGAATTTAGGCATGCTAGTTGTGTCAATACAGAGCTGCACAGGCCAATGGTCTGAACTAGATTTCAAAAGAACGTTGGCTTCAACAAGGGGTCCTTCCAACATTAGTGATTATGAGATTAAGAATTGATCTAGATGACAAACAACCTATTGAGGACCATATCGCTTGTTGGTCCAGGTGAAGGTGCCATTCATGGTTTCTATATCATCCAAATGGAGCTCTGCATTCAGGATCTTAATATTGGCACTATCACTGTCAAGTCATCATGTGCCACCCCACTTTTCTTCCAATGTGAGGATTATGTTAAATTCGCCACCTATGATCCATCTTTGGAGGCCTACTAATCTTCCTAACTCTGTTAGGATTTTCAAGAAACAATCCTTCTCTTTATTTGCTTGGGGTCTGTAAGCATTTGTTAAAATTCCTTCCTTGCTCGAACCTATTGATTTGTATAGAGCAGAGAGCATCCAAGATGTGGAGAAAAATTTATCCAAGATGATTGTCATAGGGTTCCATAAGATGGAATCCTTGCCTGTTGCTCCATTGGAGTCATTATAAACATAATTGCATTGTCTCCAACATCTTCTGAAGATCTCTTCGACAGTGTTTCATGCACATTTCATTTCCTAAAAGAAAGGAATATCTGAATTTTCCGCCATTATACAATTTCGAAGTACCCTATGTTTGGTCCTTCCATTCAGAGTCCTAACATTCCAAGAGAGGATCTTCAAAATGATGAGGATGGAGGAGGAGAGAAGAAGCTCTCAGTGAGTCTTTGAATCTGACCTGAGTTGATCATGAAGCTTCCTACTTCTTTTATCAGTTGTTGCATTGATTTGCATCCCCAATGTTTGCCTTCCCTTGGTGTTCTTTTGATCTCTTTGCCTTGATCTAGTCGAATACCTAGGCACAAGGTAGCCCCTATTGTTGAGTCGATGTATACTTTATGGACTTTGCACAACTGTTCTTGTGGTATAGATTGCAACTCTTTTTTGCGATAAGCTTCCTACAGCTTATCCAAGTCTATTTCACCTAGATCCTGGTCATCTACAATCATCTATGTATCACCTTCCTCCTCTGTGTGTGGGTTTGCTTCCATCTACGTTGTGGATTCATGCAGCCTTGTCCTTTCTGGTATTGGTTCTTGATTCAGTTTAGGTTTGCCTTTTCCATTGCTTCTAGTGTCAGGTTGATGAGGATTTTCAACTTCATGTGAGTCAGGTAGCTGATTTAAGATTTCAAAGGAGTTGTTGGTAAAAGATTTTTTGGCTTGTCTTTGGTTTGGTCGTCTAGGGTTGGATTTCTTTCAATTTGAAACTTGGGTAAACCCATCTTTTGATTTTCTTCCTATGTTGGCTTGGCTGGAGTGTTAAGGGTAAATCTCTGAAAAAGTGTCCATGTTCATGACATTTCTTACAACATAAAGGTATATGTTCATAATCTATAGTCTAGATCCATTCTTCATCTTGATATTCAAGGGTTAAGGATCACGACAGAGCTTTTGAGACATTCATATAGACACATATCCTTGCATATGAGGTATATCGCCTTTGTTGAGTGGCTTCAGAGGATTTAACATACCTTCACAGGGTGTTACTGATGCCTGTTAGAATTTCCTCCAATCAAAATTCATGAGGAAGTGAGTAAAGCCGAATCCAAACAGGGGAAAATGTAAAGTCCTCTTTTTTGGGGTTGAAGCTTGATGTGTCTAGAATCTGAGATATATCCATGCTAAGTTAAAGAAATATAGGCCATTTTCAAAGATGCGGTCCTTATATTCCAGAGTATAAAAGATGATTTAAAAAAAAAACCCTTAGAGCTCAATTGGAGTTCATAGTGACCCTTAGGGTTCCACCATGTCTTTATCCAGCGCATGAGGTCCCTTTAAGTGGGCCATAGGGCCATAAATTAATTAGTATGTTAATTCACGCACGGATAGAAATAAGGAAAAACTACCAAATGCCTACCGATAAAAGGTTAAATATTATTGCGAAGAGGAATCATACACCTAAAAAGTAAGGGATATAATGAGGATGCACAATTGAAAGAATCTTATTCCACGGGATCGTTCTGAATGATTGGTGCTCCTCTAAAAGCTTTTATTCCGTTCACTCATTATAAAAGCTATTATTCCTTTGGACATCGATATTACTCTAATGGCGTCCACATAAAAATATTCTCCTGTCACCTCTGTCACTTATATAAGCGATCCCAAAACACACAGCCAACACCATCGTCTCGAGACTTTCAAAGTGACTTATTTTCTAATTTACAGTGCGAGTCCTTGGGGTTTGGCAGTGTTTGATTCATTGAGCAATGGCATACTACGGGGAGTACGATTCATACCAAGAGAGTAACGAGAGGATTTACGAGCGTCCACCCAGTTCAGGCTATGGCCATCAGCCGCAGCTGGCACGGCCCCCATGCCAAAATGCAACACAAGGAGGCTATGGATTTAACGAGTATGGAGGTCGCATCAGTTATAATAAGTTTAATGAAGGAGGAGGCTGCGTGACGAGCGGCCAACAAATAATTCCACAAGGCCAGATCGTGAGGGTCTGCTCCAAGGCCAATCCCGACTACGCTTTGGCTATCAGAGATGGCCGGGCCCTCATGGTCTTTTACAATCCCAATGATCCCACAATGGTAACATTCTCATATTCTCAGCTGTCTGCATAGATTCTGTCAAATATATTTTCTTGATGGATCTTTGTTGATATCATATATATGCATGCATGCAGCAATGGGTGAAGGACGAAAGCTGGAGTAACCAAGTGAGGGACCAAGTGGGTCATCCTGCTTTTGCTTTGGTGAACAAAGCCACTGGTCAAGCTCTTCGCCATGCTATCGCTGAATGTCAGGAGGTGTTGTTCACTCAGTATGAGGGCGCCTCCACTTATGATGAAAACGTGCTGTGGAGTGAGAGTGAGGACATGGGATATGGATATCGTACGGTAAGGATGGCCAACAACATTGGACTCAACTTGGATGCATTCCAGGGCGACAGGAGGAACGGAGGCATCAGA
>JASDQU010241135.1:299198-310376 GCA_032191745.1 Picea mariana | reverse complement strand
TCACTTTCAGGTGTCTTCTCTGTTATGAAATTTTTCAATACTTCCATGATCTCCCCTTTTAAACCCTCCATCATCTCTTGTAGTTCATCTTTTGTAACTATCTTCTTTTGTAAATCATTTATGTCCCTACGCATTTCTTCACCTTCATAAAGAGTCCAAGTAGGATTTTCTGGAGGCTTAGTTGGTGTAGAAGTTTCCTTTTTGGGTGGCATGTTGGCCAAGTGTCACTTTTGAACCTTGATTTTGAGGTGGTTCTGCTAGACAATATTTCTTCCATAGTATCTCCCAAGTTTCGTCCCTTCTGGGTATGAAACTTTATTTTATGTAGTTCTCTGATATTTCTTATCTGCAATGCCACAGGTCTGATCAAAATTGGATGTGCCAAGTGGAATTTACGGTAACTTCCCCGCAACTTGTCGATTTTTGTCCTTTCCAGGAGGTCTCACTTGTATAGCATGATCTGCAAAAAATAATTGATATAAAATTCTGAAAATCACACCCAAAATACTACAGACTGTCCATGATCCAATGTAACTAGTCCCACTCAATTTGGATACTCTAGGAAGAAGTTATGATTGTTTTACCTGGAACACCTTATTGAGACTAGTCAATAGGACTAGTCAAATACCCTATCTTACATAGGGTGTATCTACAAATTTAAGATGACCTAGAAGATAACCTTTTTACCATAGATACATTACTAATTTCTGTAAATGGTCTCCAGAGTTTAGGGTATGAAACGTTACAGAAAAGTTTTTATAGCGAAAATGCCTCAATGACTCATTTCAAAATGATTCAAGAACCCTATCTTGTACAGGCTGTATCTCCGAAAGTATAAGGCCTAAGGAGCTAAATTTTTAACCCAACGTACCTTGATCCATAGTCTAAATATCCTCCAAGCCGTTCCTTTTGAAACATTGTAGAAAAAAAGTTATAGCTAAAATTCCACGGTGTCTCAGATGTAGCAGCGAAACCCCAAGACCTTGAGCTCTGATACCATATGTTAAGAACCAAATATCAATATAGCATAGAAAAACCTCATAAAAAGTACTCAACGCCTTGAAAAAGAGATAATTTCATATAATAAGCCTCTTCGAGGGGGAAACCTCCTTTTACCCCACTTAAATGCTCAAGTACAAGATGATTCAAAATGAAAATGTCTCCTTGGTATATATAGGAGACTAGGAGGTATAATTACAACTAATGGCCTAAAGACGACATAAATAAAATAACATTACTAATCTAATATGCCCCAATTAAGGGGTAATAAATAAAATTACTAATCTAATATGCCGCAATTAAGGGGTAATAAATAACATTACTAATCTAATATGCCCCAATTAAGGGGTAATGAGCCAATATTAGGGCTTAACAGTGTATAGGTTGTCATAACTTCCAACAGGGTAGTATTGTTCCTTAATAGCATCCTTGAAGGACTCGTAGGTGACCATGAATGTAAATAATGAGGGTTCCTTTGTTTCTTTTTGCTCGCATAAAGTTTCCCACCAATATTTGACATGGGGAACGACTTTGAGGAGCGCAAAAGTAATATTTTCTCTATTCGAGAAGTTATAGAGAAAGAAATACCCTTCTAGTAGATTCAACCATTTGTCTACAACATCTGCGTCTATCTGACCTTCAAATATAGGAATATCTAATTTTATTTGTACCTTGAAGGAGGTGGCGCTTCCGTTTGAGGAAGATGTGTCACCTGTTGGTAGTCGTCGAAGGATTTGCGCAAAACTGTCCATAATCTCATTCATCTTTTGTGTGAGGTCTTCCTTGAGAAACATTTTGAAGGGATCTCTTGTCTCGTCGTCTTTCTTTTCCCCCACCATGAGAGGTCGCTTGGGCGTGCGAGAGTTTTTTCCTCAAGAGAAACAAGCTCGAGACCCAATTCTTTGTACCCTAACCTCGTTTGGGACATGCATTAAGAACAACAAGGAGCAGACCATTCTGATACCACTGATCCATATTTTATGAGAAGAATGAAATGAATACATATTATTATCAAAATATTCTTAACAAATAATAACATATATACAGTAAAACTGGTTTCTATTCAACAAGGAAATAAGCTGAAACTGTAAAATGCAGCGGAAAACAAGCTTGCTAGAATGGTGGTGGCTTATCTCTGAGAAGAGATGTGACGGATGTGCTCATTCACAAGAAGATGACTATAATGAGGCTTTGAAGGAATTTTTACAATAAATATGAATGAAAAAACCCTACACATCCAAAAACCTAACCCTAGGATATGAAGTGCCAAAAGTCATGTGGGCCCCGTTGGGGTAAGTTAGTACATCAACTTCCTGGGGTCGTAACTTTTGCATACGATCTCCGTTTTAGGTGCACAATATCCTGTCGGAAAGGTCTAATCGAGAAGAACGATTTTCGACTGGCCCAGGTTGGTGCATTCGATAGTCACTTGGGCCCCAAATCCCCAAAAAATGTAGTTTAGGGCCTCAAAACGACCCCAGAAGTTTGGAACCCGAAAAACTGCCAAGGTGGAAAAATGTTTTTCAAACTAGTGGAATAGGTGGGTGGCCATTGATATCCACCTGGATCACAATGACCCACATAATTAATGTTTTCCCATGGAGAATATTAACCCTAATCTGAAAGCTTACTTTGATATTAGGACACTCTTGGCATAAGTCCACCCTAGAAGAGTTATCAATAATTGGTCTGCAACCTAATGTTTGACGAGTAGGTAGTTTTGTAAACACCTATTGAGTATACATTTTTTCAAACACTTGACATGCATCCCTGTTTACCTTAGGTTCCAAGTTGAAATACCATTGTGTAGTGCAAGAGTGTATTGCCAAAAAGACATGTCCTCTCTCTTCTTATCAAAATTGTCCTGCCTGACCTGATTTAATGATTAAGTTTCAATAGTGCACCTAGCATTAAGAGTGGGTTCTCCTCTAGATTCCACCACCCATGCTTAGTCTCAAAGAGTGATTCAATATTGTATGCAATCACAACCTTTTCCAGATCAAATTTCATCATCTTTGTCTTCAGTAGCGTGTAGCACCTCTTTTTCGATCGAGCGATCAAGTCATTAGGATATAAGACACCTAAGATAAAACTCACTCAATGCATCTTCTTGAGATAATCCCCCCCCCCAAAACAACCTCAAGCCAAGATTCCCATCTTCCCATGGGGTCTAATTACAACCAAAGTTAGTGTCAATCCACATAAAGAGATTCTCTACGAAGTGAGAACTTGTGCTACAATGATTTGGAGGATTGATCCTAATGGCCTTCAGGTCGAACATCAACAAAATCTTTGCAAAGGATGACATTTTCAAAGCCAAAGATAGGGCTAAGGTTCAAGATCTTTGAATACCCAGAGCTAGTTTCATCCAAGTAAGGATATTGGATTTCAAATATCATTTTTCATATTTTTCATATAAATAAAGTAATACTTATAAATTTCATTTATTATTATTTATTTATTTTTATATAGATTAAATAATTTTTACAAATACAAAAAAAATGTTGATTATTGTGTTAATTTACATAGGAATATAAATAATTAACTTGATATGAATATATTGTAAATGTTAAGGTGGAAAATAATATGTAAATTTTATGATACTAAGGAAATAGAGGGTTAAAACACTTGTTTTTTCTTAGAATACTGTATTTATGTTTGGGCATTGTCTAACTGTTCTATGCTTTTTCCCTCCTGGCTGGAATCCACCACCATGTAAAAAATTCACATCAAAATTCCCACATCGACACAGACGCCCACCCATCTCATCAAAATTAAAGAGTTGCATCAGGAGGTAAAGAAGGAGGAGGGTGGTGATGACCATATGTGGCAGGATTAAGTGCATGTTGTCTAGGTGTCACCCCATTTGGGGAGGGATAATCTCTCTAGGATAAACCAAGGCAATGCAGAAGCAGAGAGGGAGCTAGAGTAAGAATGGCTTCTATGTTAAGATCTTCACCTTTTAGGGACACCCCTTCATTGGCTAATTTTGAACAATTTTGTTGGCCTCTCTTTGGACATGGGAGGGGATTAGGATGAGAGAGGGGCACAAGGGGGAATGAAAGACTTCCAATGAATTGAGAAGACACAAACATGGGTAAAATTTTGTAGGTGTGAAGCCATTAATGATCTTATAAGCCAAGTAAATGATTACCAACGAGTCCCCTTCAATAATCAATTGATTTAAACCCAAACTGGAAGCGAGTTGAATGCCATGAACGAGTCCCCTATGCTCAATGGAGTTGTTGGAATTGAAGCCTAGATCTCCTACCAAGATGTGGATAATTTGTCCTTTGTTATCCCTAATAACCACCCCAAAACCAGTTGGTCCCGGGTTTCCTTTGGACACTCTATCGAAGTTCAACTTGAAGAAACCAGGGGGAGGGCGATGCCAGGATTTGGGACTTGGGGTGTGAATGGGACCGGGGATGGTATTGATGAGGTATTTATTGGAGTTTAGATTTAGATGCCATTTAGAAAGGATGGTTTTTTCATTAGGTTTTCATGAGTGAGCTTCTTGGGCCCATTGTTGGGATCATACAATTTGTTGGATACATGAACATATCTTAGACCATATAATGGGAGGTGAGGAAGGTTTAGAATAGAAGTCTCTCTTATTTCTCTCAAAACACAAATCCCAATAGCAACTGCCAAATCATATTTAGAATAGGATTGTTGAAGGGGGTTGATCCCCGGTTCTCCAGGGTATTGATTATACTGGCTCTGTTTATGTTTGTTTTCCTCATGATTTGTGCCACTTGATCCCAAATTTATGAGATGAAAGAGCATTGGTTGAGTAGGTGTTCTCTTGATTCCTCATGTTGCAAGCAAAGATGACATACATATGGCCCAATAAAGACTCTTTTGTGGAGGTAATTATCCCACGTGAATATACGGTTCTGCACAAGTAACCATAAGAAAGTGGAGAATTTTCCCCAGAAATGCGAGTGCCAGACAATGTGCCAAATGTTTTCCTTTGGCTGGAGCTGAAACTTGGCTCAGAGATAATAAGCTTCTTTAATTGAAAATGTGCCCAGTGGAGAATGGTCCCAACGTAGAACATCTGATCCCTCCTGAATGTGAATCTTTCTTTAGGTTTCTAATTCCCTCCAAGGTTGTAAATTACAATCAGTCAGAAGATGGAGGGCAAAGTGGAGATCTTTCCATTTCCTCCAGTGAGGGGGTAGCGACTCTTCCTTCTAAACGTCGACTACTTTGAGAGTGTCCCCTTGTTGCATTTTTGCTTTGATATGATGCAAAATTTCCAGGGATTAGAGGGGTGGCAACTGTTTCCATGAATATGACCAGAACATGGCATCTTTTCCACTAAGAAGCTCCCAAAAGGCATGCTCTTGGATGAGGGGGAAATTACTCCAAGCTATGTTCCATATGTTCAAGCATGAAATATGGTTCGCCATCCTAATGAGTTGTGTGGCATTGATGTTAGGAGCATATTTTTGTTTCCAAAGGTGCACCCAGACTTCATTTGGTTGCTTTATCCAACGCTACCAGATCTTGGCACCCATAACTACATTTAGGAGTCATGGATCCCAAAGACCAATTCCTCCATTTAGCTTTTCTTTGCAAACTTTGTCCCAACTCACCAGGGCCCATTTTTTCCCTGTTTTGTGGCCTTGCTAGAGAAAATTTCTTTACAGATTACGAATGGCTTTGATAATAGATTGTGGAGCAACCAATGCAAAAAAAAGGTAAATAGGTAAATCTTGGAGGATTGACTCGATGAGGACAAGGAGAGAAACTAGATTGAGGGTATGAAAAGTATAGAAGTTCAAACGATGGGTTATGGATTGAATGAGAGAGTACCAATAAATGTTTTTGGCTACAGAGTCAGAGAGGGGGGTGCCAAGGTAATTGGATGGAAGGGAACTCCTAGGGATGCCTAATAGGTGAGAGATATGATGGTGAATGGATATGGGAGTGTTAAAGAAAAAAAGTTGTGATTTTTCTAGATTAATGATGGTGCTGAAAGCCGGACTGAAGTCTGTAAGTATGGAATTAAATTTCAAATCTTCTTGCTTAGTGGGCATTCCCATTAACATTGTATCATCCACAAATTGGTTGTGGGAGGTTGTTGGTTGTAGACTATGTAGAGCCAGTCCCTGAGGGGACCCATCGGTAATAGAAGCCTTTATGTACCGACCCATACCCTCGACTGTGATAACAAAGAGGAAGGGGAGACAGTGGACACCCCTGGCAAATTCCTCTGGAAGGTGTAAAAGGATTGGACGACACACCATTGAAAAGTATGGAAAATAAGGTTGGGGAAGTTAGATTAAGAATCCAATTGGCCCATTCACTATTCAACCCAAAATCTAAGAGGAGAGAGTGCATATATTTCCTACTGAGATGATCAAAAGCTTTTGAAAGATATAGCTTGATAAGCATACCTAGTTTTTTGGTAGAATTTAAAGAGTGGATAACCTCATGTACAAAAATGACGCTACCCATGATTTGAAGTCCCTTTGCATAACCTGATTGTTCCTTGGAGGCAATGAAGGGAAGGATAGGCTTGAGGCGAAGAGCTATCACTTTGGTGATAATTGTTTAGACCACATTACATAACACGATTGGACTAATTTGGTGAGGCTGGGAGACTCGATCTTCCTTTGGAATGAGAGTAAGAAAAGTAGCATTAAGAGTGGAGAGTAATTGAATAGAAGTGCGAGATTCTTCAACTAGTTTCCATACATCTTCTCTGACCATCGACCAACAATGATGGAAAAAATATGTTGTAAAGCCACCTGGCCCTGGTGCTTTTCCCACTGGCATTTCCTTTATGGCTTGGTCCACCTCTTCAATGGTGATGGGCCTCATTAGTGCATCATTCTGTTTCGAAGTGATAGGAGTGGGAATATGGATGGTTATCTTGCTTATGGCCTGAGATCGGTCAGGGATGGGTTCGGATAAGATGTTTTGGTAATAATTGACCAGTTCAGTTTCTATCCTTTCATGATCCAAGATTGGTTAACCTTGGGCATCCTATAGTTTGGTGATGTGATTGACATACCTTCTGTGAAGCATGGATATGTGGAAGAATTTGGTATTATTTCCCCTTCCTTGAGCCATTGTACTCTTGATTTCTATCGCCATAATATTTCTTGTTGTTTGTATCTTTTCTCTAATTGATGCTTGAGTTTCTCCTCCTCAACTTTTAAGGAATTTGAGTGTCCTTGAGTAATGATTTCTTGTTGGATTTCCTCCAAGCAATTATCCAGGGAGCATTATGCTTGAAATATATTGTCGAAAACATTCTTGTTACACTCCAGTTTTTATTTGAACGCCTTTAGTCTTTTTTGAAAATGATACATCAAAATACCATGAGAGATGGCAACCTCTGCCCACCATGATTGGGAAATCTTTGAGAAGTCCAAATGGTTTAGCCAAAACTTTTCAAAACAGAAAGGCTTGAATTTAGGCATGCTAGTTGTGTCAATACAGAGCTGCACAGGCCAATGGTTTGAACTAGATTTCAAAAGAACGTTGGCTTCAACAAGGGGTCCTTCCAACATTAGTGATTATGAGATTAAGAATTGATCTAGATGACAAACAACCTATTGAGGACCATATCGCTTGTTGGTCCAGTTGAAGGTGCCATTCATGGTTTCTATATCATCCAAATGGAGCTCTACGTTCAGGATCTAAATATTGGCACTATCACTGTCAAGTCATCTTGTGCCACCCCACTTTTCTTCCAATGTGAGGATTATGTTAAATTCGCCACCTATGATCCATCTTTGGAGGCCTACTAATCTTCCTAACTCTGTGAGGATTTTCAAGAAACAATCCTTCTCTTTATTTGCTTGGGGTCTGTAAGAATTTGTTAAAATTCCTTCCTTGCTCAAACCTATTGATTTGTATAGAGTAGAGAGCGTCCAAGATGTGGAGAAAAATTTCTCCAAGATGATTGTCATAGGGTTCCATAAGATGGAAGCCTTGCCTGCTGCTCCATTGGAGTCATTATAAACATAATTGCACTGTCTCCAACATCTTCTGAAGATCTCTTCAGTAGTGTTTCATGCACATTTCATTTCCTGAAGGAAAGGGATATCTGAATTTTCTGCCATTATACAATTTCGAAGTACCCTATGTTTGGTCCTTCCATTCAAACCCCTAACATTCCAAGAGAGGATCTTCAAAATGATGAGGGTGGACGAGGAGAGAAGAAGCTCTCAGTGAGTCTTTGAATGTGACCTGAGTTGATCATGAAGCTTCCTACTTCTTTTATCAGTTGTTGCATTGATTTGCATCCCCAATGTTTGCCTTCCCTTGGTGTTCTTTTGATCTCTTTGCCTTGATCTAGTCAAATACCTAGGCACAAGGTAGCCCCTATTGTTGAGTCGATGTATACTCTATGTACTTTGCACAACTGTTCTAGTGGTATAGATTGCAACTCTTTTTTGCGATAAGCTTCCTACGGCTTATCCAAGTCTATGTCACCCAGATCTTGGTCATCTACAATCATCTATGTATCGCCTTCCCCCTCTGCGTGTGGGTCTATTTCCATCTACGTTGTGGATTCATGCAGCCTTGTCCTTTATGGTATTGGTTCTTGATTCAGTTTAGGTTTGCCTTTTCCATTGCTTCTAGTGTCAGGTTGATGAGGATTTTCAACTTCATGTGAGTCAGGTAGCTGATTTAAGATTTCAAAGGAGCTGTTGGTAAAAGATTTTTTGGCTTGTCTTTGGTTTGGTCGTCTAGGGTTGGATTTCTTTCGATTTGAAACTTGGGTAAACTTGTCTTTTGATTTTCTTCTCTGTTGGCTTGGCTAGAGTGTTTAAGGGTAAATCTATGAAAAAGTGTCCATGTTCGTGACATTTCCTACAACATAAAAGTATATGTTCATAATCTATAGTCTAGATCCATTCTTCATCTTGATATTCAAGGGTTAAGGATCACGACAGAGCTTTTGAGACATTCATATAGACATAGATCCTTGCATATGAGGTATATCGCCTCTGTTGAGTGGCTTCAGAGGATTTAACATACCTTCACAGGGTGTTACTGATGCCTGTTAGAATTTCCTCCAACCAAAATTCATGAGGAAGGGAGTAAAGCCGAATCCAAACAGGGGAAAATGTAAAGTCCTTTTTTTTGGGTTGAAGCTCAATCTGTCCAAAATCTGAGATATATCTATGCTAAGTTAAAGAAATATGGGCCATTTTCAAAGATGCGGTCCTTATATTCCAGATTATAAAAGATGATTGTAAAAAAAACCTTCGAGCTCAATTGAAGTTCATAGTGACCCTTAGGGTTCCACCATGTCTTTATCCAGTGCACGAGGTCCCATTCAGTGGGCCATATGCCCATAAATTTTCCTATCATAGCACATTTTTTCATAAATTGGGTATTCTCTCCAACCCTTACTGAGTTTATTACATACCTTGGAGTTGTGGTTGATTGTGGAATGTATTTCCCTAGCTCCCAGATGTGAGTCGCTTTTGGGTGGGAAGACTCTGTTTCTTCATCCATTGCTTTGCCAAACATTTGTTCTTACTGCATGATTTGCTCTCAGAGATGTGGCAGTGGCTCAAAGGACGATCGCTTGCTTCTAGCACCTGGCATTTCATTGGCCACCACATTGCTATATGAGAGGGTTTTCACCCTCGCCCCTGTGTCCATGCGATTCCTGCAGATCCTATACCCCTTTGGCTTGATCGACTCTTTGCAACAATTTCTCCCGGCTAATTTCTAGTCTAGAACCCTGCAAACATCAAAACCCTAGCCACACTTCCCATCATGAGGTAGAGTATGACTTATTTATAATTTGTTATAGGCATTGGCCTTTCTGGTATTAGTTCTTGATTATGTTTAGGTTTGTCTTTTCCATTGCTTTTAGTGTCAGGTTGATGAGGATTTTCAACTTCCTGTGAGTCAGGTAGCTGATTTAAGATTTCAAAGGAGTTGTTGGTAAAAGATTTTTTGGCTTGTCTTTGGTTTGGTCTTCTGGGGTTGGATTTCTTTCGGTTTGAAACTTGGGTAAACCAGTCTTTTGATTTTCTTCCTCTGTTGGCTTGGCTAGAGTGTTTAAGAGAAAATCTCTGAAAAAAGTGTCCATGTTTGTGACATTTCCTACAACAGAAAGGTATATGTTCATAATCTATAGTCTAGATCCATTCTTCATCTTGATATTCAAGGGTTAAGGATCAAGACAAAGCTTTTGAGACATTCATATAGACACAGATCCTTGCATATGAGGTATATCGCCTTTGTCGAGTGGCTTCAAAGGATTTAACATACCTTCACATGGTGTTATCGATGCCTGTTAGAATTTCCTCCAACCAGAATTCATGAGGAAGGGAGTAAAGACGAATCCAAATAGGGGAAAATGTAAAGTCCTCTTTTTTGGGGTTGAAGCGATCTGTCCAGAATCTGAGATATATCCATGCTAAGTTAAAGAAATGTGGACCATTTTCAAAGATGTTGTCCTTATATTCCAGAGTATAAAAGATGATTGTAAAAAAACCCAAAGAGCTCAATTGGAGTTCATAATGACCCTTAGGGTTCCACCATGTCTTTAGCCAGCGCATGAGGTCCCTTTAAGTGGGCCATAGGGCCATAAATTAATTAATATGTTAATTCACGCACGGATAGAAATAAGGAAAAACTACCAAATGCCTACCGATTAAAGGTTAAATATTATTGCGAAGAGGAATCATACACCTAAAAAGTAAGGGATATAATAAGGATGCACAATTGAAAGAATCTTATTCCACGGGATCGTTCTGTATGATTTGTGCTCCTCTGAAAGCTTTTATTCCGTTCACTGATTATAAAAGCTATTATTCCTTTGGACATCGATACTACTCTACTGGCGTCCACATAAAAATATTCTCCTGTCACCTCTGTCACTTATATAAGCGATCCCAAAACACACAGCCAACACCATCGTCTCGAGACTTTCAAAGTGACTCATTTTCTAATTTACAGTGCGAGTCCTTGGGGTTTGGCAGTGTTTGATTGATTGAGCAATGGCATACCACGGGGAGTACGATTCATACCAAGAGAGTAACGAGAGGATTTACGAGCGTCCACCCAGTTCAGGCTATGGCCATCAGCCGCAGCTGGCACGGCCCCCATGCCAAAATGCAACACAAGGAGGCTATGGATTTAACGAGTATGGAGGTCGCGCTGCTTGCAACAAGTTTAATGCAGGAGGAG